>JABSNV010001115.1:0-122339 GCA_024085815.1 Flaveria linearis
AGGCTTGCACTAGCGGTTTTTCGACTTCAAACAGCACTCAAGAGGCCGAGACTTGCACTAGTGAGACCAAGACGAAGAAATGCATCAGATCTAGAGTTAGGGTTTCAGATTTGAAAACGTAATGGAACATATCACAATTACGAGCAGCGGTAGAACACAAGATCAGATCGAGCACTCGTTTAGAGCCATGGGCTCTGATACCATGTCAAAAATCACGAATCGAATATAGACGAAAGATTAACCGTCGACTAGATTGAATGAATGAGTATGGTGAACAATACAAGAACTGGAATGAATCAAAACAATCTTACAAAAGATTATCAATGTGATGACCTATAACACTCTCACACACACTAGATCTGATGAAAGACTCAAAGAACTCAGAACCCTAATCTCAGGGATGATAATCTTATATGACTCTTTGATCTAGTTGAACAACAACAGCATATGCGATGCTTATAAGCATATGCATCTTCACATATAACCTAAGAGACCAACAGCAGGCCCATCAGCAGCATAAGGCCCTCAGCATCATAAGTAGCATAAGTCCAGCAGCAGCATGCCATAAGTCCAACAGCACGTAGCCCAATATCTCGCATACAATAAGCCCAGCATTAGAACAACTAATAGACATAATATCATACCAAATATAATAACAAATCAATATGTTTGTTATTGAATTGAATCATTCATATATTTCAACAACATCTCAATCCACCCTAGCCCTTTGTTCTTATCTTTATTAATAATCCTCATGTTATAGGAACTCATACAGTTTCCCATTGTCATCAAAACGACCATTGATCCAAGGTATGGAATGAGAGCTTACCTTTTATTCTCTCACATTGCCAACAAGTTTTGTAATGTGTGGAGGATTCCTACCTTAAGTTTTTTTCAATGTATCCATCCATGTGATGATATCATCCTATAAATATGCTCCTAATCAAAACTTTCACTGGTGAAAGCATTTAACCATCCAAGTCTTTCGAAACAATCACTTACCCTATAGATTTGAAATTACAAGGAAATTACAAGGTTTTCCTGGTCTTTCAGGCATAACTAAATTATGTTTCAGAATCAGATCTGTCAGTTTGTTCTGATATAATTATTCCCGCCATACTTCTTGAAGTATTGATAGTCGCTTGTTATGTGGCCAATACAAAAATTACCTTATGATCCATCTGACTCTGGTTTAATTCTTGGTCTCTTGTTTGATGTTGATGAAGATGCAAATCTCTTTCCTTTACCTGCAGGTTCTTTTGCTCTTACTCATGATTCCTGCAATAACAAAGGATTAATCACTATTATAACCAAGATAGCACTTAAATCTTGGAAGAAATCAAATTCTTTTGTACAATATTAAAACGCAAACATCCTTGTTTATTTTGTGCACTATATTGTCAAATGATTATTATTTACACTAACTTGTAAATATAATCATAGAGTAAATACCCATCAATTAACCAACCTTGTAATTCAAAACATAATCCAAAGTGACCAACATAAGGATGTCATAATGTTAAGACCTAATTTGTTATATTTTCATTTTAAACCAAACATTACACACCTGCCACTTTCATTTATGCCAGGAAAACCACACTTTGAAGAACCACATTCTTTTTACTCTCATCTTACTAAATTTCCATAATATGACATCAAAATCACAACCCCATTTTTAAAAAAGAAACGAAAACAATTTCGCTAAACAAACACCTCAAAACCATGCATAATCAAGACTTAAATGATTAGTTATGCTAAAAAAGTCATACATTATGCTAAAAAAATAAGCACTTCTAACATAAAGTATAAATAACTAAAAGCAAGTGAAAATTGACGTACCTTTTTTTGTCTTGTGAAGTGTTATATGTCTAAGACGCATTAAAATCCTTAAAAATTCAAATCCCTAGGTTCACTGAATATTCAAATTGTGGATGCTTTTACAAAAATTACTCCATGGGTTTTATTCTCCTTGTGAATACCAACGTTTCCAACAAAAATAACATGATATGACTAAGAGTTGAGGGTTTTATGTTCATGGGAAAAATCAAGGTTCTTGAATTTTTATTGGAGGAGGAAGAAAGTTGATGAAACGAATAAATTTGGATGAAAATCTGTAAAAAGAGAAATGATTTGGATTTTAGGCAAAAGAAACAAGCAAAATGGGTTAGATTTTCGCAAAGACCAAACTGGACGTAAAATATGTCGGCCAACATATTTTTACGGTGGGTGGTGAGTGAATAAGAGAGACGTAGACGGTAGAAATGGCATACAAAATTCTTTCAACAAGCCATATTTTACGTGTACTGTATTTTTCTAAACTTTTTCTAAATAGGATACCCGTTCCCCAACTTAAAGGGACATTGTCCCAATGCACAAGAACGCATAAAATTCATGTATAAGCCCCCTAGATAAACCAATAGTGCCAAACCAACCTTCCCTAACTTATTGTTTTGCACAAATGAAAAATGAAAATGACATAATAGACAAAGCACACAACTAAAAATGCGAAACAAAAAAAAGGCATTGGTGTATTTTTGATCAACCACGAAGTATCAATCAAAGATAAAAGATATAAATCCTAGATAGCATTGTTAGTAGTGACAAAAAGGGTGTCAAAACTATAAGGAGCTAATTGTTGGTGTAAGATTTCACTCGATTGCAAACATCTTGATAATTTCAAGTTGTATTTGTAATTTAAGTTAAGAATTGTAAATTAATACACTTATAAATTCAATAAATTAAACAATATATGAACACAACTAAGTATTAGATTTGTTAGCACAATTAGTGATTTGAGTTTATCAATCCGTGTGGAAATCATATAGACATAACCTCATGAAATCATATGCCAATTGCGTGTTGAAAGACCTATAATTGTGTACCTAAGCTTACAACGATCAAACACCGAAGTAATTAGACACCAAAAGATGATCACTATCAATACACACATGCTAACATAATCATCAATCATATACATTGCTATTAACGATCAAACACCGATTAATTCAAAGTACGTGAAGAGATTTAGTAAACCATGTCTAATAACAACTAACATGTAAATAACACATGAAAACTAGTAAATGCATAGATCTCTAACAAACACCTTGAATTCATGTCCAACATAGATAAACAACTCAAATTAAACTACATGCCATATAACTCCTTGCCCTTGGTTATGATTACAAAGGTTTTAGCCACACATAATCATGTTTGATGATCAATTGTTATGATTTCATTAGAGACTAGAACAATTTTAGGGTTTGTTTGGTATGTGATAATGAAATAGACGAAGAAAATGAAATGAATGAGGGAATGGAATGGATAAGAGAATGAAATGAATCATTACATTTCATTTTCCTTTTTGGTTATCCTTAAGGAATAAAATGAATCATTACTTTGTCTTGTTTGATAGGTATGAAAAAACGAAAGAATGAAATGTAAAAGGAGTTATGGTGGTGATGGCTGGTGGTCGTGGTGGCCGGTGGTGGTGGTCGTGGTGGCCGGTGGTGGTGGTTGTGGTGGGTGAGTGGGTGGTGTTGGTGACAAGAAGGGATGGAATGAAAAAAAAAGAAGATGGGTGGATGGAATGAATTTGAGGAAATGAAATCAATAATGTAATGGTTCATTCAATTATCTTCACCAACCAAACATGTCTTTTTTTCATTCATACTCAATAGTTCATTCCATTCCGTTATTTATTCCTACATATCAACTCTACCTTTATGATGAAACATTTTGTCAATGGTGAATAGTGGACGAAGACTCCTTAGAAGCACATATTAGTTCGGCCAAAAACCAATAGCTACCGTCAGAAGCTGCCCATCACCACAAAGTACGCCCGAGAGAGTAAAATAAACCATGATTTACAGCCTAAAGTACAAATCCTCTAATGTATATGGGTAAAATATGCCAGATAAGGCAATGAAGGCTATAAACACACCATAAGGGTATTTTTACGCCCCTGCATCTTCGTTTCGCCTGTTTTGCTTGCAAATTTCATGTATTATTTCATCTTTTCAACCTGCACATAAAACACTTTCAAAGCAACCATTTCTAGATATAAACATTGTTAAACTTATATCTAAAATGTAAATTTGTGCAAATAAAGAATTCACACATCAGTTACTTTAAACAGTCTTTTCCATTATCTTAGTTTTTTACCCACCTTAAACTCTAAGTTTTTAAACTGCAAATTAAGTTCCTCTACTTTCACTAGTAGATCAATCATTGATTGTTGGAAGGTGTAGTTTTTAGGTGATTGGGCCTTTGTCGCTTAGCTTAGCTTCCTTACCGGCCAATAGCTATTTAGAACTATTCACACAAATCTGAATTATAATGTGATTCACAATTACAACTGATATATTACATAGTTATGTATTCAAAAGTAAAGTTAGCTATAAGTTACCACCACAAGTGATAACCTCATTAGTTATACAAACAACCGGTTTTATCCAAAATACTTTTTTTTTGGACAGAGAACTTCATTCAAACAGAAAGCATACCCCTTAGCAAGAAGCTAAGAAGGCAGCCTCAAAACAACGCCACACCATTACATGAACAACATCTTCCACCTATGCCAATCAATCTCTAACTCCCTAGCTCTATTCGAAAGCCATATATAGCTGAGAATTTTGATTTCTCCTACTAAATCATTGATATTACATTGAACATTCGAGAACAGAAGATTGTTACGCGCTCTCCAAATGCATCAGCAAGCAATTCTCACCACGGCCTGAACCGCCTTATTTCGGACCACATCCCCGTCAACGAACAAAGCTAGAATATACACATATCAAAGCTAGAATATACTCTTGCTCCTCCTTTTGAGTTGATTTTCCTTAAAACATATTGTTAAAAAAGAAGAACACATTATTTGTAATTAAACCTCTCTTTCTGTCATAACCTTTTTAAAATCACTTGAATGTGTTTTTGAAATTTTTTGTTCACTATTCTTATGGTTAAACTTAATGATAATTCACTAAAATTTTGTGAAATTTACTTTTCATTCATTTATGCCAAATCAAATAAAACATGTATTTTACAGGAATTGAACTCTCAACCTTTTAAATATAAAAAAACACATTATCCCTCGTATAACCACTAAGATTAAAGAATTTATTTATTTAACAAATCTATATCTATACTATACTTACTATATTATCCCTCGTGTCACTCTGTGATGTCTCCACACATTGCCTCTTTCACCTATTAAATGATGAGACAAGTATCACTCTCTGATGACTTATCAATTTTATTTTTTCGTTTCTTTTCTAATAATAATATTATAAAAACAATTTTATAGATATTTACAAACTTTTGAATTCAAAATTTGTTTATCATCAATTAAAGTGCTCAATCGTTCTGTAATTTCTAAGTTATTACTAACTACTAGGTTTTTGTTCAACCTGAGTAATATACGAGTTTTCTAATCTATATAAAAATAATTGTATGTAATGAAAACGATGTAAATTGTAATTCTATTGAGGTTGTAGATGAGTGGATGTTTGGTCTATTATTGTTTTTTAAAGTTAAAATCTTTATTTGTGTTTTATATTGTGAATATATATATTTTGTATTTATTGTTCCTTAAAAGCATTACTTTTTTCAGTCATTTCTATTCTATTTATTCCCTTTGGTCGGTGGGATTTTTTTTTTAGTTTTGTATGTGTTTTTTATAGGTTTGTTTTGTGGGTTTGAGGTTTGGGGGTGAGGTTTTTCTTGTGAGTTTTTTGGTTTCTTGACACGTCTCTTTGATGGGTGTTTCGATTACGTTCATTTATAGCATTCGTTGGCGTTGTCTTTCTCCGGGTTCCTACTTTCTTTCTTTCGTTATCGATACCCTGTTAAGGTTTGGGTTTTCCTTTTGTTTGTTTTTTTTGGGGCTTTGATTTTCGTCAGTTTTTCTATATAGGACTGTGTCGTGCTTTGATTTTCGTCTATTTTGTTTATGGTGTTGGGCTTTGATTTAGTTTTGGGTTCTGAATGTTCTTGTGTGTTATGAATTTGGGGTTTTGGTGTGTTTTACTTTGTGTATTTTGCTGATTTTATGGTTTTAAACCCTCATTTTGATTTTGATTTAGGGTTACGTTAAAACTCGCATAACCGCGGCAACGCGCGGGGCCCAAACCTAGTTTTAATTTAAAGCACTAATTTGAATTTTATTGATTTTGTTTGAAAGCATACATCTTAACTTAAAATCATCAATTTTTGTTTGATTTTTTGGTTGAAACTTTTTATGCTTCTAAAATTTTACTGACGATCGTTACGTCTTTACTAATTTAAAACACTACTAGAAAACTGTTAATAGATAATGCGCAAAAGATGACGCGCAAAAAAAGATGACGCGCGAAAAAAGATGACGCGCATTTACGATATCATAAATTATTTGTCATCTTTTAAAATATTCTTAGAAAGGATGACACGTAATTTTTGCGTCTCATATTCGTCTGTCATTTTTTAAAATTTTTTTATAACCTATATACTACCCGCCTACTCTCAATATTCCATAAACCCGCTTCTAAATCCGTAAACCCACAATCCGGCCGGCCCTCTCCTTCACACCACACGACCACCGCTGACGCGACCACCACACTGCCACCGCCGACGCGACCACCACACTGCCACCGCCAACGTGACCGCGAGCACCACCGGGCTTCACACCGACCGCGAGCACTACCGCCTTCACACCACCGGGCTTCACACCGACTGCGAGCACCACCGGCCTACACACCACCGGGCTTCACACCGACCGCGAGCAACACCAGCCTTCACACCACCGGGCTTCAAACCGACTGCGAGCACCACCGGCCTTCACACCACCGGGCTTCACACCGACCGCGAGCACCACCGGCAGCAGCCACCATCCACCATCACTTTCGATCGATCTTCAAAGGTGCATCCACTTTCCACTCCTCCTTATACCTTTTCACATTAATCCATCTTGCAGATCTGCATCTGCATCCGATTCCTTTCAGATATCAAGGGCAAATCCAAGTTCTGCCCTAAGTTATTGTAGATCTAAGTCCACCTGCAATGTTTGAATCAGAAAGAGTAGGGGGAACTCTGTTAGGACTTCAATTTACTCTAATCCTGTTCAATTTCATATTTGTTTCAGGGGATAACTTTAGCACCCAGCATGTTTAACTTAACATTCTATTGGACTTAATTGTATCTTGTTGAATGGGGGCTTATTTGCATTCACTAGCAACAAGTAATATGGCTATTTCATTCACGTGCATATCATCCTAGTCTGCATTCATTTAAGCATTAGACGATTGGATACCATATTGAAGTTGGATAGATGGTTTAAGTTTCGTCAGCATCAAGTGTAAAGTTTTGCTGAACTTATAGATTATTAAAACAGTACTTAAAACAATGAATACTCTAGTTGCAGTACTAAAATGATAAACTGGTATTGGTGAGAGATATAGAAGTAAAATTGCATCAAAGCAAGGCAATATCAAATACAACCTTACTTGAAATTAAAATAAATTTTGTTATATGTTACAAAGTTTCTGAATCTCTGAGTCACTTACACGGGGCAACATACATCAAGAAAAGTTATCAGGCATATTGCTTCACAAGGTACAAGTTTAATTTGGTGATCGAAATTGGTTTTGTCTTAGTTGGAGGAGGTAAAGATGAATACACCGATGGTGATTTGGATGAAGTTCGTAAAGACTGGTCGCGCTACGTATCGAATTTCATTTATATATAGGCTTGCAATGATATATTTTGGACTAGTGTATTAGTAGTGTATTGAATTTGGACTTGTATTAGTATTGGTATTGCAATGAACTTGGACTTGTTTTATGCTTTCTAATTGTTATTTAACAACTTTTGTAAATTTTGTTGGTATTCAATTGATTTCGCTTTTAGTGTTATTCGACAATGTTTTATAAAACAACAGGTAATATATTAAAAATAAAAAAAACATTTAAAAATGCAGCTAATTTTATGACGTGCATTGCGTATCATCTTTAGCACGTCATAAAAATTACATAGATACATGCGCATGTGCGTCATCTAGTCATTTATGACTACCCCTTCCTTGACGCGTATTGCCCATCATCTTTCGCACGTCATAAATCGCTTCATAAAATGCGCGTCATCTTCCGCGCATCATATAAGGATGACGCGCGATGCGTGCCGTCGATCATTTATGACTAACCCTTCCTGGACACGCATTTGCGCGTTTTCTGACCCAAAAGATGACGCGCACTGAGCGTCATGTATTGCAGTTTTTCTAGTAGTGAAAGATACTTTATTTTAGTATAATTAGATTCAATTGATGATTACCCGCTTAAAGACCGTGAAGTCTTGCTTCTAAAGCTAGAGATTCTATAACAGAAAAGATAATTGATTGAAGAAGGTAAGGGTTGATACTATTATCATGTCGAACATAGGTAAAAATAGAAAAACTTTGTAATTTGTTAACTTGATTAAATTCTCTAGATAAAGAAATCTTAGAAAACGTATATCGTGGTCTCATACGAAAAATATACTCAAAATAGGAAAAACCTAGTAGCTTATTAATTTAATTAAATCTTTAAATTAAATTCATTTTGATGTGGTTAGTAGTCAGCGTAATTTACAATTACACATATAAGAAAATTTAAAAGAATTGCTGAATTAATATATAAGTTTCTTTACACTTCAAACCTTTAAAACTTTTGATTGTAATTTTACTTTTCCCTACGTAAAGTAATTATTATTATATCTATAAAATTGTTATAGACACTTATAAATAATATATTTTTTATCATCCGTATACATTAATAATTTATATTGCATAAAGAAATTTTAAATTTCCCCGTCACTTGACGCCATGAACCACGGTGAAAGTGAAACACCCCTCTCGTTTTTATATACTCCAACTTCACATTCTCCATACACCCTCACACTCCCAAAACATCCCCATTCTCTCTCTCACACACACAAAACACACTCACATTTCTCAAGTGTAAACATCGTAAACTCATATCATATCATCTCATCTCTTACTCCACCACCGACCTCCGCCATTGTTAACTTCAGCATCTGATCTCCCTTCGTTAATGGCCATTAAGCTATCTTCTATTATCTTCCTCCTGTACAACCTCTAAAACCTACACACAATCTTCAACTCATTACACCACCGGAGCTTCATCTTTCAAAAATGGCGGATTCAACAGAGACAATGCCGGAGAACACAGAGAAGAAGAAGGAGCAAACGCTGCCGTTTCACCAGCTGTTCTCGTTCGCCGATCACCTCGATTATGCTCTCATGATCATCGGCAGCATCGGTGCTGTTGTTCACGGATCTTCGATGCCGTTCTTCTTCCTCTTGTTCGGTCAAATGGTTAATGGCTTCGGGAAACACCAGGCCGATTTGAACACCATGACTCATGAAGTTTCTAAGGTTATATAGCTATCATTATCGTTGCTGTTATTGTTATTGTTATTGTTGATGCGATTTGTTGCAGATTCAGATCTGAAATTGTGTTTGCTGTGAATTAATGCAGTATGCTTTGTATTTCGTTTATCTCGGATTGGTGGTGTGCGTATCGTCTTATGCAGGTGAGAAGCTAAACTCGATCCGTTATTCTCTCGCTAGTCGCTATGTGTATATAAAAAATATAAAGTGAGAAATATTAGAGTACGTTTTCGTAAAAAAGTATTATTATCATGAAACAAGGGTTAACACTAGTATATAGGTGTGAAATTATCACGCATACAAAATACTCTTGAGTGATAATTTTGTTCTTTATAATTTCGATTGTCACGTTCTGTTAAACCTTATTGCGTTATATGCTTTGTATAAAAGTTTTGTAAGTTTGACTACGAGTTTAGTAGTTGCATACATTATGCTTTGGTTTTTTATTATTTGGAAGTGCTTATTTTAGCCAGTTCACTAAGGATGAGGTGCACGTGGGTTCCTTGCTATCTATTGTCCTTATCGTCACGCACTTGTCAAAGTTTGGAATACTTTTTTGAAGTTCACACATATCTGCATTTCCTATAACTTGCAAATTTCGTAGTTTCTTATGATTAAAATTAAAATTAAGTGTGATTAATTGTTAAGTAGTTATTAATTTTGTTAAAAATTGAGGATGAAACAGAGATCGGATGTTGGATGTATACCGGAGAACGACAAGTGAGCGCGTTGAGGAAGAGGTATTTGGAGGCAGTTTGAAACAAGACGTTGGGTTCTACGATACAGATGCGAGAACGGGTGATATAGTTTTTAGTATCTCGACGGACACACTTCTTGTTCAAGACGCCATTAGCGAGAAGGTAATATTTTTTAGGGTTAGTTAAACGTACGCCTATGTTCCTGTACGCTTAACATACCCTAGTGAGTAACATAAGAAGATTTTATAAGTTTAAATCCTGTGTTTCTAAAATTAGAGGGGAGTGTGTTCGTTGTTTAAAAATAAAATAAAAATCTTTAGACATTTACTTTTAGCCATTAAATGTGATACGACGGTACTTCGTCTGCATCCGAACGTTTTTGAGCGTAGACCTACTTGTTTGAATTCGTTTTGAGGAAATAAAACGGAAAAAGAATCAACATCTATTGTTTGTCGGACATCACGCCATCCATCACTCATTATTGTGCAACCTGTTTCTGACCATAACAGTCTTTGAGCTTCTACTATTAGTGTCACTGATTTCTTAGCATCTTTTAATAAACTCACTCTCATTGCATGATAAGAAGGTCCTGTATACCCATGACCCATGGAAGATACTTTGCTCATTGCAATCGGAAACAGAGGTGAATTAACAGCATTCATTGGTATACATGCATGATAGAACCACATAGCCACAGCCAAATCTGTATCATGTAATCTTTCTTTACTTTGCCATGCTGATTTTATTGAAGGTTGAGAAGAATCATTTATGCCTCGCTCAAAATAAGATTGTAAGTTCTCAGAAGTGGAAGCTTTTCTTTTAGCTCGTGCACTTTGTGGTTTACACTTAGTGTTTCTTCATCTTTTCCCTGTGAACTTTCTTCATAAGCACTTCTCATTTGAAGCTTGACATCCGCAGGAACCTTTAAACAAGCAGCAATATTTCCTTTTACTCCACCAAGATGTTGTTTCATTCTATTAATTCCCCCTCCACGAACAGGTTTATCACAAAAACTACAAAGTAAAAACTTTTTCCCTAATGCATCATGAGCTTCAGTTGCATATCTCCATGCACTATCCGTTTTCAAACGAAGACTTGAATGAACACTCGATTGTGTTTCATTTTGTGAGGCCGGTGGCGTTGGTGAAGTCGAATCCATGTATGACAGCAGGTAAAAACTACCTAACATAAAATTTGAATAAATACAAACATCATGAACACGTTTTCATCATTATAAGCAAGATTAACAGATCATGAATCGAAGTGAACCGAAGTGAACCAACAGATCATAAATCGAAGGGGTTACAACCAGATCATAAACACGTGAACCAACAGATCATAAATCGAAGGGGTTACAACCAGATCATAAACACGTGAACCAACAGATCATAAATCGAAGTGAACCAACTAATCAACTAACCAAGTGAACCAACTAATCAACTAACCAAGTGAACCAACAAGTGAACCAACTAATCAACTAACCAAGTGAACCAACAAGCGAAGGGGTTACCTGCGAAGGGGTAGACTGCCGGTCGACTGCGGGTACTGCCGGTCGATTGCAGGTCGTCGATTGCAGGGTCGATTGTTGCAGGGGTCGTCGCTCGATTGCAGGGGTCGCTCGATTGCAGGGGTCGCTCGATTGCAGGGGTCGCTCGATTGCAGGGGTCGTCGCTCGATTGCAGGGGTCGCTCGACTGATTTAGGGGTTGGACTGTTGGGACTTGGGAGTGAGTAGACTGAAATTAGGCTTTTATAGGTGGCAAAATGGGCAAAAAAAAAACACCGGTCGAACCGTAAAAACGGTCCAACGCGGTCCAACCGGTGGTTCGGATTAAACCGGCCGGTTCACGGTAAAGAAAACGATTCATAGTGGTTCGGATCGGCCAGGGGGCCGATTGGCGTCCGACCGGTCGGACCGGCCGGTCCGATCCGACCCAAAAAACATTGGTTTGTCCATTAATGTTAGGGAGGTGGGGTCCAATAAGGGGATGGAAGTTTAACTGGCGCATGTTAGCATACTCGAGTTAACATGCGCCGGGCATCATCTTTTAAGATTTGTAGTTCACTTCTACAAGAAGATTGTCCAGCAAAAGCATTCAAAGGCATTTATCATGTTTGTGGCACACGTTAGCATACAGAGTTTAACCTGCTCCACCTTTATGAATTTCAAAGTTTTTTGTAATTTGGGAGTTGGGAGTGTGTTTTTTGAACAAATGCCTTTTATATGATACTTTTATACAATTTTAACTTAAAGTTATTCATCTCCATAATAATCAAGGTTGATTTTCATTGTGCTTTAACATTAGGTGGGAAACTTCATCCATTATCTATCTACATTTTTGGCTGGATTGGTGGTTGGTTTTGTGTCAGCATGGAAGCTAGCTCTTCTAAGTGTTGCAGTCATTCCGGGAATTGCCTTTGCAGGCGGCTTATACGCGTATACTCTTACGGGCCTCACTTCAAAGAGCAGCGAGTCCTATGCCAATGCTGGCATCATAGCCGAACAGGTGGTCTCGCACTCTCGCTTAATGTTTATAGTGTAGATATATTACTTTTTTTGTCAAGAGACGGTACGTAGGCAAATTTATTAACAGAAATAAAACCAATTTGGGCACAAAAATATCTTTGAAGTTTGCCACAAGTTTCAGGACATTAGAACTTCTTTCAATATTCACTTGACTTTGTCTATCTTGATGACATCTTGATGAATTTAATTATTTACTTTATGTGCACCAATGCTACTAAAGTAGTTTCAAAGTTTGTGTGATCATATATTATACAGCATGCGCTACAGTGATAAGAACACTTTGCCTCATATGTTGCTTTACTTTTACTCTTTCACTTTCATTCTCATGTTTCCTTAGTGTGGTATTAATCAACTACTAATTTGATCATATACATCTACGCGGTAAAATTATGCCTCACATAGTCATGATTTTTCTGATTCAAATTACACAGTCATGATTTTTCTAATTCAAATTCAAGGTTTTCCTTCTAAAGCTAATAACTTTTTAAATATTTGACAGGCTATTGCACAAGTAAGAACAGTGTACTCATACGTGGGCGAGACAAAGGCTCTAGACTCGTATTCAGATGCAATACAGCACACGCTTAAGCTCGGGTACAAGGCCGGGATGGCAAAGGGTTTGGGACTGGGATGTACATATGGAATTGCATGCATGTCATGGGCACTTGTGTTCTGGTATGCTGGTGTATTTATCAGGAATGGGCAAACTGATGGTGGAAAAGCATTTACTGCTATTTTCTCTGCCATTGTTGGTGGCATGTAAGATCTTTTTTCACTTATCAAGTTTCACAATCCCAATCAACTATCACTTTTTCAAAGTTAAATAAAAAAAAGTGAATCATAACAGGAGTTGGGTCAGTCTTTTTCAAATCTTGGTGCATTCAGCAAAGGCAAAGCTGCTGGATACAAATTACTGGAAATTATCAACCAAAAACCAACTATAGTTCAAGACTCTACAGATGGGATGTGTTTAGCAGAGGTCAACGGCAATATCGAGTTCAAGGACATATCTTTCAGTTACCCTTCACGGCCAGATGTCTTTATTTTCAGAAATTTCTCCATTTTCTTCCCTGCTGGAAAGACGGTTGCTGTTGTTGGTGGTAGCGGGTCGGGTAAAGCACTGTTGTTTCTCTGATAGAAAGGTTTTATGACCCTAATGAAGGTGAATTACTCGAATTTTCCTGTGTCTAATGTAATTGTCAAACTGTTTGTATTCAGAATGAATTGTGTGGTTATGCAGGCCAAATATTGCTAGACAATGTGGACATAAAGACGCTGCAACTAAGATGGTTGCGTGATCAAATTGGTTTAGTGAACCAAGAGCCTGCACTCTTTGCCACCAGCATCCTTGAAAACATACTTTATGGAAAACCTGATGCAACTACAGCAGAAGTTGAAGCTGCAGCCTCAGCTGCCAATGCTCATAGCTTCATTACCATGCTTCCTAATGGCTACAACACGCAGGTGGGTGAGCGTGGGGTCCAGCTATCTGGTGGTCAAAAACAAAGAATCGCAATCGCTAGAGCAATGTTAAAAAACCCAAAAATCCTGCTCCTTGATGAGGCCACCAGCGCGCTTGATTCGGGTTCTGAGAGCATTGTTCAGGAAGCTCTTGACCGTTTAATGGTTGGAAGGACAACAGTTGTGGTTGCACATCGGTTATCCACCATAAGAAATGTTGATTCAATAGCAGTTATTCAACAAGGACAGATTGTGGAAACAGGAACACACGAAGAACTGATTTCGAGACAGGGTGCATACGCTTCGTTGATTAGATTTCAAGAAATGGTGGGAAACCGAGACTTTTCAAACCCTTCAACTCGTCGCACACGTTCATCACGATTAAGCCATTCATTGTCAACAAAATCTCTTAGCCTCAGGTCTGGAAGCTTGAGGAATTTAAGTTATCAGTATAGCACTGGCGCAGATGGCCGTATAGAAATGATATCCAATGCTGAAACGGATAGAAAAAATCCAGCTCCAAGCGGGTATTTCTTTCGTCTTTTGAAAATGAATGCTCCTGAGTGGCCTTATTCAATAATGGGTGCTGTAGGATCAATTCTATCAGGATTTATTGGTCCAACTTTTGCCATTGTGATGAGCAACATGATTGAAGTTTTTTACTTTGATAACCCTGCTCGAATGGAGCGAAAGACCAAAGAGTATGTTTTCATTTATGTTGGAGCAGGTCTATACGCGGTTGTTGCGTACTTGATCCAGCATTACTTCTTTAGTATAATGGGAGAAAACCTCACTACAAGAGTAAGAAGGATGATGCTTTCAGGTATACATTTGCATTACATTCTCTTATATCAAACGACCAAATTATCCTGATTGAGGACACGGCATATCCTTGATTGTTAAGTTTTTTTATACTAAAATTTATAGTTTTTAAAAGTTCTTTTCTTGTGTAGCGATCTTGAGGAACGAAGTAGGATGGTTCGATGAAGAGGAGCATAACTCTAGTCTAGTTGCAGCCCGTCTAGCGACAGACGCTGCTGATGTCAAATCAGCGATAGCCGAGAGGATATCTGTTATACTACAGAACATGACATCTCTTCTCACTTCATTTGTGGTTGCATTCATTGTGGAATGGAGAGTCTCACTTCTTATTCTTGCCACTTTCCCTCTTCTAGTTCTGGCGCATTTTGCTCAGGTAAATAGCTCTCACTATATCCATCATTTGAGTCTCCAACAATTATTCCAATATCATACTCTTCAATTTAGAAAATGCATCAAATTTCTAAATCTTGAATATGTGTTAAATCTACACTAACTATTAGAATGGCTAACCCACACACCTCTAATCCAAAGTTAAATCTACACTAACTATTAGACTTGATCCCCCTACCATAAGAAATACATTTTCTACACACTATGGTATTTTATGTTTTTTTTAACGATAATGTAAACACTCATGTAACCTACTTATAATTTTATACTATAACTAATTTACATCGACCCGCTATATCTATATGTGTATGTGTATGTATATTTAAAGTGGTAGATATCAAGGACCCAGCATGTGCTTCCTGCATTCCGGTTCATACTTTCCCGATACTAGCACCATATATTCTCTTACTTCAATAAAGCATGTTTGCTTTAACATTTGAAAATTCAAAAAAGTCTGAAAATTTCTATCTCCTTTCGTTTTTAGATCAAAATGTACTCAACAACTACAAACATTTGGTACTAAATTTCTCACATATGATCGCCATTGATTGTATGCCAACAAAAACCACTTGTAAACAGTAGAAAATTTTGCATATAGTACAAAATTGTAGACTAGATGGCAGAGATACTTAGCCCGTGAACTTTGCGATGTATAGAACCATTATTGGATGGTCTATTTGACAGTCAACTTTCACTCTTCCATTTGGGTTGGGTTGTCAGAAGCATTATTTAGTGTTTTGTTTTCTTCTTTTATCATGCATTTGCATCCACACTCCATGGGAACCTGTGTTGTCAAATTCATTGACTTTGAATACTTACTTCAGTTCTGGTGTTCTCTATGACAGTACTAGATATCTGTGTTGCTTGTCACTTGCCCATTTACTTCAAGATATGAATAGTAACTGTTAACCACTTCACTTTCTTTTACACCAGTAGTAGTAGTAAGAGGAGTTATTCTTTATTTTTATTTATATAATTACACGATATATCATTATTTTTTCTCTCTTAATTTTAATTAATAATACATTTTATACATTTGTCATTATGTTTTTATTTCTCCTTCACTTATAACCACTTTTAAAAATATTAAAAAACTTTATAAGGATTGAACACTAATTCTTCAAATATATCAATCAACAATAACATTTTGTCTCTTATTCACTCATAACCACCGAAAACCATTTCATATAATATACCAAAAACACTCGCATGTTTTTAGAGATTTCACTATGAATGTTCTAAGGATAGTTATCTTATATCACAAGATAGGTTTAAATTCTAGTGACAAGTTGAGTGCTTTAAAATCAAATAGTTGTAAGTTTTAGTTGCAAGTTTCTTAAAAAAAGTTATGTCATCTCATATTTATACAATCTTCTTAATACAAGGCTCATCTAAAAATAGTATTTTTAGAGCATTCACATCGTATTCCTTATTTCTATCCTTATAATTATATTAAAATCACTATTTTTTTCTTTTAATTAAATAATATTTTTATACATTTATTATTATTTTTTTTCTCTTCTTCCCTTATAGTCACTTTTAAAATATTAAAAAATTATAAGAAATGAACAATGAATATTTAAATTTCACAGATGAATAGTAACATTTTATATGTATTCTATTTACAATCACTTAAAACTATTTCATATAATTTAAGGATTTCACTCGTATATTTTTTAGGAATAAGATGTGAATGCTCTTAAAGTGATATCTTGATGGTAAAATACTCTTGAATTAAAAATTATAGGTTTGAATTATATATGGTTTAAGTGTGTTGATTTTCAGACTAGAGTGTTTAATAACAGCATTTGGATGGCAATATTTTTATAGCATAATTCAGTCTCTGATTCTATAATTGTTTCATTTTTATACAATCTTCTCAACTTCATTTCTAATAATTATATTTTTTAACCATTTAAGGTTTTTAACAATTTAAATACTATCTATTATTCTTTTTAAAGTTATACATAATGTATTAATATAGTCATTTTCGACTCGGGTTAACTGGTATGAGATAGATTTGAGGTAATCTAGCACTTAATTTCATACATGTCACAAACCTATTACAATTTCAAAACTAATCTCAAGCTTACAGAATCGTCTCAAATGTTTCGGGTTTAAATTTTTTTGTCAGGATTGAGTTTTTCTAGATATTAGGAGTAAACTAATACATTATCTATCATTGTATGAATACAGCAACTTTCTCTCAAAGGCTTTGCTGGAGACACAGCAAAGGCCCATGCCAAGACTAGCATGATAGCTGGCGAAGGAGTGAGCAACATCCGAACCGTTGCAGCCTTCAACGCTCAACAAAAAATCCTTTCACTATTCTCGGCCCAACTTCGTGTGCCCCAAAACCAAAGCCTTCGTCGTAGCCAGTTTTCGGGCATGCTCTTCGGCATCTCCCAACTCGCTCTTTATGCGTCCGAGGCGCTAATCCTATGGTATGGCGCGCGCCTCGTTACCAAAGGCCTCTCAACCTTTTCAAAAGTCATTAAAGTATTTATTGTACTAGTCATTACTGCCAACTCAGTAGCTGAAACTGTTAGCCTCGCCCCAGAGATCATCAGAGGCGGAGAAGCCATCGGGTCGGTATTCTCGATCCTCGATAGATCAACACGGATCGACCCGGATGACCTGGATGCCGACCCGGTTGAAACAATTCGAGGCGAGATCGAGCTTCGACACGTTGACTTTTCATACCCTTCTAGACCTGATGTGATTGTGCTCAAGGACTTTTGTCTTAGAATTCGGGCCGGCCAGAGCCAGGCTCTAGTTGGAGCCAGTGGCTCGGGCAAAAGCTCGGTCATCGCGTTGATCGAGCGGTTCTATGACCCGAATGCCGGAAAGGTTATGATCGATGGGAAAGACATAAGACGGTTGAATCTAAAGTCTCTTAGACTAAAAATCGGTTTAGTTCAACAAGAACCTGCATTGTTTGCTACAAGCGTAATGGAAAACATTGCATATGGGAAAGATGGGGCTACAGAACCAGAAGTTATTGAAGCGGCAACCGCTGCCAATGTGCATACATTCGTTAGCGGTTTGCCCGAAGGTTACAAGACTCCGGTCGGAGAGAGAGGAGTTCAACTGTCAGGTGGACAAAAACAAAGAATCGCGATAGCCCGAGCTATTTTAAAAAACCCAACAATTCTCTTACTAGATGAGGCCACTAGTGCACTAGACGCGGAGTCAGAGTGTGTGCTACAAGAAGCACTAGAAAGGCTAATGAGGGGTCGGACCACGGTCCTCGTGGCTCATCGGTTATCAACAATCCGAGGGGTTGATAGTATCGGTGTCGTCCAAGACGGGCGGATCGTGGAACAGGGTAGCCATGGTGAACTTGTAAGCCGACCCGACGGGGCTTACTCTAGGCTGTTGCAACTACAACATCGTATATGAAGATTATTGTTAAAGGGTTTGATTGTTTAATAGAAGGAAATAGTATATTGTGCATGTTTTTTGGTCTCTAATCGTTGTATGATGTACAAGTTATCTTTACATTTGCTAATTCAATGTTTGTTATGGTGTATATATAATCCCTGCAAACCAATCAACCATAAAACTAAAAATCTAACTAGCTTTAATAAGCATGTCCTGTTTAAATTGACATATCTAACATTAAATACAGGTAGATCTTTTTAACAATTTAAAATTAGAACAAAAAACACATATTATATGAGGTAACCACTTTAACGTATTTATTATGATTAACATGTTTATTATCCGTGTACAACTTGATTGCAATCGATTTACAACATGTCAGTCAGTCTATCAATTTGTTTGGCTCGTTTAGATAAATGAGTTACATGGATTTTATTCGAGTTACATGATTTTAATACATGATTTTAAGTCCGTTTGAGGTGATGATTGATATCTTCTATGTGTGTCCGTGAGAACCTATTACTGGTGAACTCTCAGCACTCGCCGATACTATGCTAACAACCGAATTAGAGAATGTGGCTTTCAAGAGATTATGACAGATAACCCATGGGAGTAAAATTCGAACCTGAGACATCCACTAGAAAGAAATTAGATGCATGTCACTGTATCATCCTTCAAGGTTGATAATTATTGTGTTTAACATGTATAAATATATGAGTTGGATCCGGATCATCTATCCAACCCGTCAATCAAAACTTATCAACCAAACAACAATATCATATAAGGATCAGGATCATTACAGAACCACTTTTTATTTTCAGAACCATTGACTTACATAAATGTAAATTATAAACCATTGGTTTACATAGATGTAAGTTAAACATGGTGATTTTTAGTTATTTTTTTATAGTTTATTGTTCATGTCTGATATACACATATGTAAAACAGATCAAGTATTACCAGACTTAATATACATTTATGTAAATCAATGATTCTGTAGTTCTGAAAATAAAAAGTGGTTCTGTAACGATTTACTGAAACCGATTTATGGTGATGTAGTGGATGTTAAAAGATGTCAAGTTGGTTAAAGACAGCAAAAAGCATATATTCATCATCATGACATTTTCACATCACATGTGGCTTGCAAGTTTTGTTTAGCTTTATACACAAGCCTCTTTTACTTTTAAAAATGTGGGTGTTTTGATCTTATTTTCAGCTCACAAAGTTTGCTTTTTGGTCTTACGGCCCACATAAGTGATGGGGTTGTTGATTAAGACCAATGGGTTAAGGATTGTTTTCAATAATTAGGAGACATCTCATGTTATTCATGTCTCTATTATTTGGTTGTTTAACAAATTAAAATAGATAAAGCAAGATATACAGAAAAAGACTAAAAGAAATATCTTATCTTCATATAAACTTGCTTGAATAGATTACAACTATATTCAATAAAGTGAAATTAATTAGTTTAAAAAGATTAATAAGATCTATAAACTTTGACCCTATCAGGCTTGAGTAAAGTTCAAAACTAGTCATTTGACAAACCTCAATCTATTTGCAACTCAGCTTTCAGGTTAGGGTCGGAGTCAGCTCATACAATCGAATGTCTTGTGCAACAAGTAAAAATAAATCTATTAGGGCATTCACATCTCATTTTTTATTTTCATTCTTGTAATTATACTAAAAATTATTACTTTTTCTCTCTCATTTTCAATTATATAATACTTTTTATACATTTTTCATTACGTTTTCTTTCCACTCTACTGGCGATAACTTTAAAAATATTTAAAAAAATATAAGAGTTGAACAGTGTGTTATTAAATATATATATAAACAATAAAATTTTCTCTCGCTTCCACTCACAAACACGCATAATCGTTCTATATAATATAAAAAGTACATTCGTACACTCATAAAAATATAGGAATCATGATGTGAATACTCTTAAATTATAAACTTATATATGTCACGGCTCTAAATTGTTGGGTAATTGATAGGGGTGGGTGATTCAGTGTAATCGATAGTTGTCTGAGTTAAAATCGCTATTTACAAACCTAAACGAAATATGGATTTTATATTATTTAACTTAAATTGGTTAATTAGGTTAATTAATCCCCCACTACAACATGTTATTGATTTTAGCATGTTTATTATTTTTGTTGTGCC
Organism: Flaveria linearis; assembly: GCA_024085815.1. Lineage (NCBI taxonomy): Eukaryota > Viridiplantae > Streptophyta > Magnoliopsida > Asterales > Asteraceae > Flaveria > Flaveria linearis. The sequence goes on from JABSNV010001115.1 coordinate 20,863, forward strand.
CCTCTAGAACAATAGCTAACAATAAGTTTATAACTTTATAAATTATGTTAATAGACACCTGATGCGTAAACAAAAAGAATTCGAGCCCTTGAAAAATTATGCCTTGAATGGTCGCCCGCCCAACACACTATTACAAATTACAATAGACTTACAAACAAGCGCAAGTTCTTGAACTTAGATTTGATAATTTGTAGGTTTTTTCCTCCATTCTTAAGCTCATGCTTGAGGGGGACTAAATATCCATATGAACTATGAAAGAGAGAGAAAAAAAAGTTTGATTTGAGAGCTCAAATAGCCAATATCTAGCAAACTACGTTTGACAAATTATGAACACGTGCAAAGGATTGACCATGCGTACAAAAATACAAGCATGTTCAAAGATCTTGAAAGCTCCACTAGAATCCGAGTTGAGTTTACAAATTTTCAGAATGCATGAGCATTTCTTTTTCTAACACAATCCTTATTGGAGCTTCTCAATCGGTCTTGGACGTTTTTTTAAAGGAGAGAGGTGATGAAACGAAGGAGGGAGTGGGTATTGACGTTATTCGATATGAACATTTTAAAATAAGTGATGTGAGAGAATAGAGAAGAGAAGGTGATCTTTGTTGAAGGGAGAGATAGCGCGTGAGTTTGACAACATGAACATATTTTACATACTTTTAAATTACATCAAATTATATCAAGTGGGCTAACTATAAACACTGAAATTTATTATGCAAATCACTTAACTTAATTTTTCATTTGTATAATGACTTTAATGTCCATAGATTAACAAACATAATTAACTAAGTTAACGAAAATGAATGAAAATCACACGTTTTTTTAAAAGTCAACGACCCAAAAAGAAAAAAAAAAGATTTGGATGGAAATAACAAAACAGATCAAAACTCATGTATGGAAATGACAATTAACTATTTGTATATTTATACAACTTAAAGCTACATAAATGTTTATATAAGTCTTATTGAGGTTATCTAAATGTTATCCAACGATAGCGTTCTGATTTGTATTCGGTTAGTAGGATTCATAAAAATATCTATGTCCTTTTTTATTATATATATTACTAATTTTCAATTTGATTATGCATTGTTGTTTGTATCTTATGCTTTTTAAGTTGTACATAACTTTGTTTCTTTTTTTTTGTTTTTTTTACATTTAACGCTAATAGTTTTCAATTTTTTACATTTAAACTAACACTTTTTTCATTTTCAACTTTGATACCATATACTTTTTATCTTTTACACTTTTGGGGTTTTACGTTTCAGTTTAAAATTTTCGAGTTAACATGCGCATGTAGTTCAACGTTTTTACCTGTATATTTCTCATTTAACAGTCGCGCTATCTTTTACTTTTTGGTCTAATCTTTTCACAGTAACACACAGCAACAGATGTACATGATTTAACGATTTTATGTCTACTTTTCATTTAGTTTTATTTTTCTTTATTTTTATTTTTATTTTGTTTTACGAGCTTTTTCGGTGTTGGTGATCGTTATCAATGGTGTGATATTGATACTACTTGGCAAGATTTTACGCGCCTCCGCAACACGAGAGGCTTAATACTAGTTATATATATTACTAATTATTATATATATTACTAATTACCAACTTTTTTATGCTTAGTGGTTGTACAATGTGCTTAATAGGTTGTATTCATTTTTGTCTCTTTTTTAGTCCTTAACCTTTTCTTATCTTAATCCAATATTTTTATATTTTTACAATTTGACCCTAATATTTTTTTACTTTCAACTTTGATCTACTATACTTTTCATACTTTATAATTTTTTTGTTTTACGGGTCGATTTAAAATTTGCGAGTTAACTTACACGCAGCTTGTGTGATTGGTTCAATGTTTTTACCTTTATTTTTTTCCTATTTAATGACCCCCTCGCAATGTGTTGGTTCTATATCAATTTAGTTATTGTTTTATATGTTTTACGTTCCGCCTACACAGTTCAACATTTTACACCTAATTTTTGTTCGTTTTTATTTTTTAATACGAGTTTTTTCGATTTCAGTGGTCAGTAATTGTAGTGTGTCATTGGTGTTACTTGATTGTGAGTCTAGGGCTGGCAATTGCCGACCTGTTTATGACACGATTAAACCTGTTTAAAAAAAAATATTTTAATTGTTAATATTTTAAAAAATAATTAAAAATAAGAGGCTAGATGTAACATCTTGTAATTTTGTTAAATTAAAAATGTTAACTTTGTTAAGTTCTTATAGGGTCCATTTATACTATTTAGGAAACGTATGGGTTACTTATGTTTAATTTTTAGTTTACCTTTAAATTTTAAGGTAAAAGCCGTTTAACCTAACTAATAAATTGAACCATGTTAATAATTATAATCATAATAACAATAATAATAATATCAATAATAATAATAAATTGTAATAATAATAATAATCATAACAATAATAATAATATTAATAATGATAATAAAATTATAATAATTTGTAAAAGTTATTAAACTTAAGAAAATGTTTAAAACCTAAACTAATTAAGTTAGGGGGGTTGGTTTTGCCACTTTGGAAACTTTAAAAGAAAGTATTTGCATGAAATGATAAACAAATCAAACTACAAGGGTGAAAGTGTAAAATTTAATAAAAACCCAATTTTTTTCCCTTCATCCCGTCTTTCCGGCAACCCTCCGGCCACCCGCCGGAGCGGCACCGACCACTCACAGAACCACCAAGTTTTACCAATTTTCAACCCAAAAACCATTACAATTGCTTCGTAGAGGTGGATCGAACCTGAACACAAGGTTTAATTGACCATTCAATGCGATTACAGGGATCCACTAACTCAAAACCGAAGCATCCATCGGTTTCTAACTGTTCATTGTGCAAATCATAATAATAATCGAAGTAATCGAACAGAAACGTTCGTATAATCATTACAAAGATGAATGGTTAGTTTAATTCGAGTTAAACACTCATTTAATCACTTAATCATAACCGAAACATTTGAATCAAATTCGAAACCCATTCGGGGTGAAATCGTACAAATCAAAGCTATATAACAGAGGGTAAACATCCCATTTGATCCCTTTTAGCTCTCTGTAAACTCAATTTCATGAAACACTCACTCGATCGACAATTCCTAGTCCCTCTGTTCTTCGTGAACTAACCGAGATGAACCCGAGTATAAACATCATAATCCGATCATGAACAGGTAAGTATGATACATCATTATGCTCGATTACATCTAGGGATCAAAGCCCTAAAGTTAATCGGGTTGAAACACTTGAATCGGTGTTTAATTTGAATTAAATGGAAACTAGGGTTCTTGAGAATTGGGGATTCTTTTAAACTGTCACACCCCAACCGACGGCGGAATCATCGGGGTGGACCAATGGGAGTCGATTGTTCACAACACATGGGACTAAGTAAACCAAAGTAATATTAAATGCCACTTGCATTAAATAATTCTAATACATTTAAACAATAATCCAAATAACGTAATAGTAATTGTATTTTATTTTGACTAAGTCCGGGTCCTAAATGAGCATGTAGATGTCCACTAACTTGCTTAACCTGAAATCATGTGAAAAGTAACGAGTCAGCTATGAATTAGCCGGTGAGTAAACACAGTTTTGATGTACATATATATAAGTTGATCAAATGATTGAATAATTCAATTCACATGGTAATGTCAAGTCTTATAGTATAATAATGTAACACAAAGACAAATCAACACAATCAATCTAATTGACTAAACTGACTTGATCCGCAGACGAAGTCGTGATAGAATATGTGAATCCGGTTTCAATCACCACTCGAGTATTCATATGGGGTGGGTTTTCAAACCAATAGATCTATCATTGTTACCGTGGTTGTATGAATTATTGATTGTGTTATCATCCAATTTATGTAACCATGAATACATTATTACAAGTAAAGACATAACATGTAAAGAATTGAATTTATACGTGAAATAAAATGAAATAACAATGTTTGATTATAGTGTCACATGATTTCCCCAAAATATAAACAAATAAAATGGGCAATGAATACTTACTTGATTGATGAGATTAGAATTTGGACGTGATAGATTAGACACCAACGATTTCCTTACGAGTAATCTACGGAATGGTGTCTCGAGTTAGAATAATAATAATATGAGAATGGGGAATAGATTAGGGTTTCCATTGGGAATAGGTATTGAATGAAATAACTTATTTAGTTTGAATGTTTTGAAATAAATAAATGAATTTATTGAAAGTGATTATGTTTAGAATTTAATAGAAATAAATGTATCAATACGCGTAACCGTTTGATTTATTGTTAAAGTTTGAGGAAAACAAATAACTAATTTTATTAATTAATTATATGATAATTAATTAAAATATTTAATTATTTAAGTGACCAAAAGAAATGAGAATGATTAAGAAAGATTTATATCATCTTTGGTGATTTTATAAAATACCAACTTATAATGTTAAAGAGTGAAAATAACAATTAGTAAATAATTAATGATCGATGGAATAATTAATTTGGAAAATTAATTTGTTAGTTTTTCTTTTGACAATTCAAGACGCTTTATGTTTGATAAAAAATAATAGTTTATAAACTTCAAAATTTACAAATAAATTTAGGATTCTTTATCAAATAATTTCAGAAATAAAATAATTTTAATAATTATTTAAAGTAGGAAGATTTAATTATAAATAAAGGTAGCGTTTGGACCCATAATGATTTATTAATTTAAATCATAATTTAAAAAAATCCATTTTATAAGAAATAACTAAAAAATATCTTTGTTATATTGTTTTATAAATAGAAAATTGCAGAAAATAAGGTTGATGATTTAAAAATAAACAAGGTTTATAAAAATGATTTCTGTAATTTTTAGGAATTTTCTGTAATTTTAAAAGGTTGAAAAACCCAAAAAAAAATATGTTGGGGGTGCCCGGGGTTGAACCCGGGACCTCCAAGTCAGCTTGTGAGTCAGGAACCGGTGAACCAAGGCATACAGCCGCGGTTATTCTCGGTTTCAAACTCTTTTAAACTCAACCACAAAATAACCCCAAAATTCTATGAACCCTAGTACGAAATCGATTCAATTGAAGCTTGATTCGATATTGTCGATCGAATTAACCATGAGGCTTTTATTCCCCATGTAGAACCGAGTGTGTGTGTGTGTCGAATTACCCGTAATGATGTAGAGGTCGATAGAATCGAGTCGAGGTGTTCGCGACTTTAGTCCGATCTTGAATCGTTGTGTGTGTGTGTGTGTATGGTCGAATTGAAGTTTCAGAGAGTATGAGAGTGTGATTTCAGAGGTTTGCCCTCTATTATTTAGGGGTAATTTGATGTTAAACGATGTGTACGAGTTCAACTCAATTGTCGAACATTCGGGTCGATTTTGTATGTGATTGAACCGATTTTATGTTAAATTGATGCTTTGATTATTATTATAATTGTGATTATGCGATTCCAGGTTGGTTGATTGAGTCCACTACTCGATGTTTCCACTCAATTTGATTCGGATTTAAGTGGGGCGGTCGGGTTTGGTTGTCACGCACAAATCGACTATATTTTTAAATTGTTTTGGGGCATAGGTTCGAATCTTCCACGCGAGATTGTCGGGAGTGTTTAATTTGGTTAAAATCGCTTGGTTTTTGGTTGTTTGGCTTGCCGGAAAACGGCCGGAGCGGTGGCCGGAGGGGGAGAAGGGGTCGACGGGGATGGAGGCTGGGTTTTAAACAAAATTACACATTTGGTCCCTGTAGTTTAGAGTTTGTTATTTTATGCTAGAAATTTTAATTTTAAGTTTCATAAATTACATAAATACCCCTGCACTTAATTTACTTTAAGTTTCAACCATTTTTAAATTTAAATAATTTTTATAAGTCATTGTTATTATATTATTATTATTATTATTATTATTATTATTATTATTATTATTATTATTATTATTATTATTATTATTTTTATTATTTTTATTATTGATATTATTATTATTCTTATTAGTAATATTATTAATAATTATTATTGTGTTCAATTTAATAATTAAATTATTTACTTCCAATCTAATGAATTTAAAGACAAACTAAGAAATGAGTATAGACAAGCCCTCAGTGTTTCGTAAGTATCATACATGGTTCTTACAAGCATATAAGGGGTTAACTTTTATTCAACAAAAATTACGAGATGTTACAGTCTCCCTTACTTTAGGAAATTTCGTCCCGAAATTTGTTCACGAGGAGGCTGAAACGAAAAGATGAGGGTACTTGGATTTCATTTGGTCCTCACGTTCCCATGTGAACTTTGGCCCATATTTAGACTCCTAACGAACCTTGACAATTGGTATCCGGCTGCGTTTAAGTTGTTTGACTTCCCTATCCATAATTTCCACAGGTTTCTCAATAAAGTGCATAGATTCATCAATCTGAACTTCGTCGAGTGGGATGTGGAGATTTTCATCGGCTATGCATTTCTTGAGGTTTGAAACATGAAACGTCGGATGCATATTGCTGAGTTCTTGGGGTAGTTCAAGCTTGTAGGCCACTTTTCCAATTCGCTCGAGCACTTTGAATGGACCCACGTAACGAGGTGCTAGCTTCCCTTTCTTTCCAAAGCGAATCACTCCCTTCCAAGGTGATACCTTAAGAAGTACGAGATCACCGACATTGTATTCCATGGGTCTTCGTCCTTTGTCAGCATAATGCTTTTGACGATCTCTAGCAGCCAGCAAGTTATCGCGAATCTTAAGAATTTTATCGGTGGATTCTTGGATCAGTTCTGGGCCGGTGATTTGTGCTTCACCAACCTCAAACCAGCAGATAGGGGACCGGCATTTGCGTCCATACAAGGCTTCAAACGGTGCTATCTTGATGCTGGTATGGTAACTGTTGTTATACGAGAATTCGATCAACGGAAGGTGAGCATCCCAAGAGCCATTGAAATCGATGACACAAGCTGGGAGCATATCCTCTAGGGTTTATATCGTCCTTTCTGTTTAACCATCGGTCTGGGGATGATAAGCTGTACTGAGGTTGAGTTGGGTCCCCAAGGACGATTGGAGGCTTTGCCAGAAACGAGTGGTGAATCGACTATCGCGATCAGAAATGATGCTCAATGGCACACCATGTCGGCTGATTATCTCGTTGATATATATACGAGCCAGTTTCTCAACTCGATAATCTTTCCGAATTGGAATAAAATGTGCCGACTTAGTCAAATGGTCAACAATGACCCAGATGCTATCATGACCACTCGAAGTACGAGGTAACTTAGTGATGAAATCCATAGATATGTTCTCCCACTTCCACACAGGCACTTCGGGTTGAACAAGTAATCCAGAGGGACGTTGATGTTCGGCTTTGACCTTTGAACAGGTGAGACATTTGGACACGTACAAAGCTATGTCCTTCTTCATGCCAGGCCACCAATATTGATTACGGAGGTTCATGAACATTTTATCCGCACCGGGATGAATGGAGTAACGAGTTTTGTGAGCCTCACTCGTGATGAGGGTCCGGAGGTTATCGCGGTTGGGAATCCAAAGACGATTTAGAAAGTACAACAAACCATCGGGTTTTGTTTCCAATTGCAGTTCAGCGCCGCATGACATGTCATCATACATATTGCCTTCGGTGACTGACTCATGCTGGGCTTGGAGAACGTGAGTTTTAAGGTCGTTTTGATTAGTAACGCTTTGAAGCATGACATAATCCTTGCGACTCAATGCATCGGCTACGACATTCGCTTTTCCGGGATGGTAACGTATCACGCAATCGTAATCGTTAAGTAATTCCACCTAACGTCGTTGTCTCATGTTCAATTCCTTTTGATTGAAAATATGCTGGAGACTCTTATGATCAGTGAATACAACACACTTGGTGCCATAAAGATAATGTCTCTAGATTTTGAGTGCAAAAACAACAGCACCCAATTCGAGGTCATGTGTTGTGTAATTCTTCTCGTGGACCTTGAGCTGCCTCGAGGCATATGCTATGACCTTACCTCGTTGCATGAGGACACAACCGAGACCTTGGTTCGAAGCATCACAATAGACAACGAAGTCGTCATTCCCATCGGGAGAGTCAAAATTGGGGCATCACACAATTTCTTCTTGAGGGTTTGGAAAGCTTTCTTTTGATCTGGTCCCCACAAGAATTTCTTGTCCTTATGAGTCAAGGCGGTGAGAGGCACAACGATCTTTGAGAAATTTGGAATGAAGCGACGGTAGTAACCGGCTAGACCAAGGAACGAACGAACCTCGGTGGGAGTTTTAGGTTCTACCCAATTCTTCACTACTTCAATCTTTGCAGGATCCACGTGAATTCCTTTATCGTTTACGATATGACCAAGGAATTGAACTTCCTTAAGCCAAAATTCGCACTTGGAGAATTTTGCATAAAGCTTCTCCTTTTTCAGAAGTTCAAGGATCAAACGAAGATGATGTTCGTGATCGGATTTGGATTTTGAATAGATCAGAATGTCGTCAATGAAGACAATCACGAATTTGTCTAGATTTGGCTTGCACACGCGGTTCATCAAATCCATGAATACAGCAGGTGCATTGGTTAGCCCGAATGGCATCACTGTAAACTCGTAATGGCAATATCTCATTCAAAAGACCGTCTTAGGAATATCATCATCGTGCACCCGTAGCTGATGATAGCCTGAACGAAGGTCGATCTTGGAGAAATGAGTGGCTCCTTGAAGCTGATTAAACAAATCGTCGATCCTCGGTAGGGGATACCGGTTTTTGACAGTAAGCTTGTTAAGCTCCCGATAGTCGATGCACATACGGAATGAGCCATCCTTCTTCTTTACAAACAAAACAGGGGCTCCCCAAGGTGAGGAACTTGGTCAAATGAAACCTTTATCAGATAGCTCTTGGAGTTGGCTTGCAAGCTCTTGCATCTCAGATGGTGCAAGTCGATAAGGAGATTTTGCCACGGGAGTTGCACCAGGCACAAGGTCGATCCGGAATTCAACTTGACGAACGGGAGGAAGACCGGCTAAATCTTCGGGAAAGACTTCGGGGAACTCTCGAATAACCGGAATGTCTTCAATCTTCCTAGGTTTCTCATCCGCTTTCACGATATGGGCTAAGAAAGCCACGTAATGCTTGCGGAGGTACTTTTGAGCATTGGTACAAGACATGAGTTTAAGCCCTTTGGAAGGCTTTTCCCTATAAATATTTAGGACGCTTTTGGATGCAAGAGGAATTCGGATGATCTTCTCAAAGCAGACAACCTCGGCATGGTTCTTCGATAGCCAATCCATGCCAATAATGACGTCAAAGCTTCCAAGTTGCATCGGTATAAGGTCGATAGAGAATTCGTGATCGCTAAGTTTAAGGGTACAATTCGGAATGACAAAATCAATTATGACGGGTTTTACATCAGCTATTTGTACTGTAAAAGGTTCCTCTAACTTAGTTCGGGTGTTAACAAGCAAAGGCTCAAATCCTAAGGATACAAAACTTTTATCGGCACCGGTATCAAACAAGACTGAAGCATATTGGTGATCGATTAGAAACGTACCATTCACAACATCATTGGTGGCTTGAGCTTGTTGGGTATTGATGTTAAAAGCATGTCCTTGAGCCGTAGGAATCGGGCTGACAAGTTGAGGGCATCGATTGCGAAAATGGTTCGAATCACCACATTGATAGCATGCACGACCCTGGGTAATTGCAGGAGGATGTTGAAGGACAGGTGCGGTAGTCGGAGTCTTAGCTGTGCTCTTGCACACGTTGAAGGTATGGCCGAAACGACCACAGTTGGTGCAGCGACGACATTGTGCATTGACAGGGTGATGGTACTTGCAAATGTTGCACTGCAGAAAGGTTCCAGTGTAAGGTTTCTTTGTCGGGACTTGATTGTTGGAGACTGGTTGGTAGTTTGGTGCGACTCGATTAACCGGAACAGTAGGGGTAACCACAGCAAAGTTTGGGGATTTAGCCTTCCTCTTCTTATTTTGAGAAGATTCAGGTTTTTCCTCCTTAAGTGGTTCAGCTGAGGGTTTCTCGGGCACCTTCTTAGCACCCTTCCTAGTCAAAGTTCCAGCCTTGACATGATTATCAGTTAACTGAGCAGCTAATAGAATGGTATCTTCTAGAGTTGTAGGATTCCTACCCCACACCGTGTCTTGAATTTTCATGGGTAGACTACCGATGTACTTCTCGATGGCTCGGGATAAAGGAGTAACCAGGTGGAGAAAAAGTAAACTCAGTTCATGAAATCGGTTGGTATAAGCTAGATTTTCTCCACTTTCTTGAGTTAAGTCCCAGAACTCAGCTTCTAATTTCTTGATTTCATTTCTCGGACAATATTCCCAAGTCATGAGCTCCTTGACTTCATCCCACGTCAATGCTAAAGCGGCATCAGTTCCACGGGTTCGTTTCTCCCCGTTCCACCAAGTGAGTGCTCTCTTTTGAAGAACACTTGTAGCATAGCGAACCTTGAGATTCTCGAGACACTCACTATTGAGGAAAGTGTTCTCGATACTCTCAAACCACTGTAAAAGACCAGTGTCTCCTTCGGTCCCGCTAAACTTAGTGGGATTGCAAGAACTGAAGTGTTTGTAGGTACAAGCACGTGGAGGGTTAGGACCAACAGGGATTGGAGCAGGGTTCGCGCCTTGATTCAGATGAGTTAGGAGAGTTGGTATGACTGCAGCAACCTCCCGGGCTACAAGGGCAGTAATTTTGCCGCCGGAGTTTCTAGACCGTGAACGGATTTGACGAGAAGACATTCTGAAAGATCGTTAAGAAATTCTATGAGAATTGGATAATATGGGGTATACAACATGAAAACGACAATCGGGGATTTGGCTTGAAGCTTGATTGAAGCTTGATTCCCCATGTAGAACCGAGTGTGTGTGTGTCGAATTACCCGTAATGATGTAGAGGTCAATAGAATCGAGTCGAGGTGTTCGCGGCTTTAGTCCGATCTTGAATCATTGTGTGTGTGTGTGTTTGGTTGAATTGAAGTTTCAGAGAGTATGAGGGTGTGATTTCAGAGGTTTGCCCTCAATTATTTAGGGGTAATTTGATGTTAAACGATGTGTACGAGTTCAACTCAATTGTCGAACATTAGGGTCGATTTTGTATGTGATTGAACCGATTTTATGTTAAATTGATGCTTTGATTATTATTATAATTGTGGTTATGCGATTCCAGGTTGGTTGATTGAGTCCACTACTCGATGTTTCCACTCAATTTGATTCGGATTTAAGTGGGGCGGTCGGGTTTGGTTGTCACGCACAAATCGACTATATTTTTAAATTGTTTTGGGGCATAGGTTCGAATCTTCCACGCGAGATTGTCGGGAGTGTTTAATTTGGTTAAAATCGCGTGGTTTTTAGTTGTTTGGCTTGCCGGAAAACGGCCGGAGCGGTGGCCGAAGGGGGAGAAGGGGTCGACGGGGATGGAGGCTGGGTTTTAAACAAAATTACACATTTGGTCCCTGTAGTTTAGAGTTTGTTATTTTATGCTAGAAATTTTAATTTTAAGGTTCATAAATTACATAAATACCCCCTGCACTTAATTTACTTTAAGTTCCAACCATTTTTAAATTTAAATAATTTTTTATAAGTCATTATTATTATTATTATTATTATTATTATTATTATTATTATTATTATTTTTATTATTGATATTATTATTATTCTTATTAGTAACATTATTAATAATTATTATTGTGTTCAATTTAATAATTAAATTATTTACTTCCAATTTAATGAATTTAAAGACAAACTAAGAAATGAGTATAGAAAGCCCTCAGTGTTTCATAAGTGTCATAAATGGTTCTTACAAGCATATAAGGGGCTAACTTTTATTCAACGAAAATTAGGAGATGTTACATAAACGATGCTTTTAAGAATTAAAACTCATCATCTACCACGGCTACGGCCCTGGTCTACTGGTTACATACTCATATTCTGAATTCGAGGTCCCGGGTTCGAACCCGGGCACCCTTAACATATTTTTTTAGGCTTTTGAAGCCTTTAAAAAAATTATATAAAATTTCTAAAATTTCTAAAGTTAGTTTTGTAAACTTAGTTGATTTCTAAAGTTATCTAATTATTTTCTATAAATTTATCACTTTAAATACTTTATTATTTTTTTAAAAAATATTATTAACAAATATTATGCTTGGTTTATTTTCACAAAAGTAGACTTTAAATAATTATTTAAAATATTAAAATATTTTCATCATAGATAAGTCATGCTCATTTTAAAGGATTATTAAAATTTGTTACATTTTATTATGCCTAGTTTTCTTTCCTATATTAGACCACTTCAAACCTACCTATTACAAAAACTTTAAATGTTTATATACATAAATGATTATTTAAATAAATATTTAAATAGTTAATTATCTGTCTAATCATTTAACCATGTATATCATATTTAGTTAGTTTTCTCTAAACTTTTAATGAAATTCTTAAAACTTATAAAACAATATATTATACTTATTCTTATTACTAAAATCCTGTATTATAAAATCTAGAAGTTCAAACCTTTATAAAACGATTTTAAATAATTTTAAAGTCATCTAAATAACTATCCAGTTAAGTATCTTTATCAAATTTTAAATAATTAATTATTAAATTAATTATTTCTTGTCACACATCATATTTAATCTTTATTAATTCAATAAATTTAATTTTTGAATCATTCACTATCATTCTTATTCTTAGTTGGGTCATATCATCTTTATTGAACCAAAACATAACTGATTGCGTTATTATATATTATTTGACATAAATATTAAAACCCCCCAATGAAACCCTAGTTCTCGTTAGAACTTTAATCTTATTATCAACTTAAATCTTGTAAATATATATCTAGGTGCTTTGTGACGGTTTGCGTTGGAACGTCGACTATTATTTTCTTGTTAATCATCAATTATATATTTATTGATTATGTGAGTATTTCTATACCCATTTTTCATATTTTTCACACTTTGGGGTGAAACATGTTACGTTATAATCATTGCACTTGTAAACGTTTGATTCTTGTAAACTTATGGCAATTTACTTGTGTGTTGTGGTTAGTTGAACCTTGTAGCTACCATGTAATGTCGAACATATGTACAATCATTAACTATTGCTAGCCTGGCGACGTCATAGATCTATGGGCCTGACAAGCCTGCTTGGTTGATCCAAGTACACTTAGCTAATCGTATATACTTATAAACGTTTGAGACTTGTAAAAGTTTGTCAAGGTTTGATTGTGCATTCTATCTTACATCCCTAGTTACTTTGTTCTCTAATTTACAACATGAATTGTCATCTTTTATATATTTATGTATTGAAAACTATGTAAATCTCACCAACATTATTGTTGACCTTTTATTTTTAACATGTTTCAGGAAATACTCAAGTATGATTACTACTTTGAAGCTTATCACATCTAGGATTGGACCTAGAGAAATAAAAGGATGAACTTGTCATATTTAACTTTTATATCATGATGTTATCTTGTTTGAGACTTATGTTTGTAATGTTACTTATGAATAATATATTTGGATTTAATAATTGCGTTATGTGGCTGTGAACGATCTTAACTCTCACATCTCGACGTTTCCGCCGTCAAGGTTGGGGTGTGACACTAGATTTCATTATTTTATATTCTTGGTTCATAAAAATATAAAAAAAAAATTATATACATAATATATAGATAGTTAAACAAGTCTTTTGCATGTTTGATACGTGAGCTACGCGTGTCATCTCTAACCTGTTAAACACTATAAGACCTGTTTTGTTAGACCTACAGTTGATACGGTTTTACTCCCTTCCCACTGCAACGCAGAGGACTTAGTACTTGTTTCATCTAATAATTTGAATTTATAAAATGTTTAAATAGATTATATATATTTATGTAGAGGTGGGTGTTTCGGGTTTTGGGCTGTACCCGAAACCGGGTACAAACCAAAATCGGCCCAACCGTTTTTTTTACCCGGGTTGAGGCGAACCGACATGAACCCAGGTCGGGTTCAAATATTTGAAAACCCTGCCCGCTATACCCTAGTCGGGTCCGAAACCGGGTCCAATACCGGGTTTAGTTTTTTCTTCTTCTTTTCTTTTCTTGTGTGTATATGTGTGCCAATACCAGGTTCAATACCGGGTTCAACTCGGGTTCGCTAAAAAAACTCAAAATCTAAGACCTGTTCCAACTCTAAGGGTTTAAACGAGTCTAACCCGGGTACACCTCTCATCGGGTACTAACCGTACCCGGGTCTGGGTCGGGTTCGAACCCGGTTTTTATGCCCACCTCTATATTTAATATTTATGAATAAACAGTGGGCTATAAATTTACAAGGATTGGGCTTATAAGCCCTGTGTCAACTTTAGTACCAAATATCAAATGCACCTACATGGTAGAGGTGCACACCAAACCCGGTTCCCCGACCCGACCCGACAACCCGACCCGGTTTGAACCCGGTATTACCCCAAACCGGTTCCAACCCGAAAAACCCACCGGTTCGGGACCGGTTTTGATTTTTTTCACCCAAACCGGTTTGGAACCGTTTTTGATTCCCGGTTTGGAAACCGGTTCAAATAACCCGGTTCGAAACCGGTTCGGACCGTTTTTTTTTTTAACCGTTTAAAAACGGCTATATAGCCGTTGGGAGCTATTTTTTGACCGTTTTTTTCCACATTTTTTGGACCATTTTGCCCTTATATGATAGTATAAATAGGTAGTGGGTGTAATGGTTTAGTCACAACACTCAAAACTTCAAAAACGCTCAAAAACGTGCTTAAAAACGCAAAAACGCTCCTCACTCTCAACTTTCTATTCTCTCAGTCTCTTGAATTATGGCTTCTGAATCTTCGGTTCCAACCGGTGGATCCTCAAGTGCCGCTACCGTCGTTAGAATTCTTTCAACAACGAGAAACCAAGAGATTTGGTGTAATTTCGACTTATGCGAAATGTCAAATGGTCAACATAAAGCTCGATGCAAGGCTTGTCGTTTTTCAAGTCGGATTCAAACTCGACTTTGAGAAATCATATGACCAAATGGTGCAAGTCTTTGAAAAGTACACCGAGTCAAGGGCAAACATCAATCGGAAACGATGGTGGTTTATAGAACTTCAACGTAGATATGGTTCGAGATAGAATGGCAAAGTTTGTCATTCAAGAAGGATTACCGTTCGATCACTTCGACAACCCTCGGTTAACAAAATTGATTCAAGAAACTCTTCAACCACGCTACACTCACGTAAGTCGCACCACTCTTAGACGTGATTGTTTAAATATTTGGAAACAAGCAAAAAATGATTTAAAGGTTTTATTTGAAAATTTACAAACCAGTGTGAACTTAACTACCGATATTTGGTCCGCCCCACACGGTTTACCGGAATCGTACCTTTGCGTCACGGCCCATTGGATAGATCCAAGTTCGTGGCAAATGATGAAACGTACGATTGCGTTTGAATTATTTGGATATCCGCATACCGGTGATAACCTATTTCAAATTTTAGACTATGTAATCAAAACATATAAATTAGAAAACAAAATTTTTTCAATGTCATTTGATAACGCCTCGAATAACACATCCGCCATTGAAAAATTAAAAATAAAATATAAACCGGTTTGTGACGGCGTATTTTTTCATTAAAGATGTGTTGCACATATTATTAATTTAGTTGTGCAAGATGGTCTTGGCGTTCCTGAAGTTGAAGATTTTAAAACGTCTTTCAAAAATATGTTACGTGACGTTTTTAAAACTAGTAGAAAAGATATGTTAATTATAGAAAAATGTGTCACGATACGAATTCCATTTGTTTAGGACCAAATTGGGATGTCCCGACTAGATGGAATTCAACTTGGAAAATGTTTAATAGTGCTTTGCGTCAAAAAGAAACGCTTCATGTTTTCCACGATGGTCTTGCGATGCGGGGTCGGGTTGTTCCGTTTCCGTTAGAGGGTTGGGAATATATTCAAGAAATAACTCAATTTTTAGAGCTTTTTAAAAACGCAACTACAAAATTGTCGGGGGTTTATTATCCGACAAGTTGTCTAACACTTCATCAAATTTATTTAATGACCCATAAATTAAGTGAATATGAAGAAAGAAACGAAATGTTTTCAGCAATGGTAGCGCCGATGAAAGAAAATTTAAAAATATTTCATTGAACTACCCCCGGTTTTTACGTGTTCCGCCGCACTAGACCCGTGTTTAAATGTTTCGGGGGTAAAAACTTTAATAGATGAGATAACTTATGATTTAGATTTACATGATTTTGATCCTTTTTTAATGTTAATACAAAACAAACATTTAATGAAATTTTTAAAAAATTGTTTAATGTTTATGTTGAAAAATATGGTGCAACATCAAACATCCACCGACCTTCGAATGTGGAATCGAGTTCGTCGAGCTCAAGTAGAGACCCGATGATTAGTTTATATAATACTTTGAGAAATGAAAACAGTAAACGTCAGAGGGGTAACACCCCAAGTAGCGAACTCGGGAGGTATATAAACAAACAAACAAACAAACAAACAAACCCAGTATATCCCGCTCAAGAGCAGGGTCTGGGAGGGGTAGGTGTAGGCAAGTCTTTCCTCCACCCAGATAGGTGGAGAGACCGCTTCCAAAGAGACCCCCGACTCACTATCAAAAGCCATAACGCTAGCGAATTAGTATATAATCAAAGATACGATAATGATACAGCACACAACATACAGCAAACAGTAAAATATCATCAAAAGGCAAAAAAATAAACAAGCATACATCATAGAAGCAGCAAGATTCCCCTAAAAAGGTCAGTAGCGGGGTACATACACAACAAGCCCCGCAACACGCAATCAAAAAGTCCCTTCCTAGATGCAGAACCCATTTAAAAGTCCTTAATTCTAATTCTACGCCTCCACTCACTCCTATCCTCGATCATGTGCTCGGAGAGGTGCAAGTGTACCATATCTTTCCTAATTATCTCTTCCCAAGTCAACCTAGGTCTTCCTCTGCACTTCCTACCCTCTATTATGATGTTCTCGACTGCTCTAACCGGTGCAGCCATTGGTCTTCTCTTGACATGCCCAAACCATCTTAATCTTCCCTCTCGTATTTTATCTGCAATAGAAGCCACTTGTAACTTCTGACGAAACACTTCGTTTCTTATCCGATCCATTTTTGTGTTTCCACACATCCACCTCAGCATTCGCATTTCTGCAACCTCTATTTGTTTCTCGTGCGATTTCTTTATGGCCCAGCAGTCTGTTCCATATAGCATAGCTGGGCGTACCGCCACTCTGTATAGTTTTCCCTTTAGTTTCGCTGGAAACCTCTTATCACATAGAATTCCTGATGTTGCTCTCCACTTGCACCATCCTGCTTGAATGCGGTGCGCTACATCGCTATGTATCTCTCCGTCCTCCTGCAGGTACTAGCCCAGGTATTTGAACCTAGACGTTCGTGGGACCGGCATACCCTGGATACTGACTTGGGTGTCCTCTTCCGCCTCGTCACCAAAGTTGCAATGCATGTATTCCGTCTTAGAGCGGCTTATCTTTAATCCTCTGTGCTCTAGTGCTGCTCTCCACTGCTCTAGCTTGTCGTTAAGCATCGTTTTAGATTCTGATATTAATATATCATCCGCAAAAAGCATGCACCACGGGGCTGGCTGTTGTATAGATTTGGTCATCTCATCCAACACTACTGTGAAGAGAAATGGGCTCAGTGCAGATCCTTGGTGTATCCCCACTTCCACTGAGAAGGTGTCTGTGTCTCCTACCGGTGCTCGCACAGACGTTTTTGCCCCGTCATACATATCCTTAATTATTTTGATATACCTCTCTGGTACCCTTCTAACTCGTAGACTTTCCCAGATTAATTGTCGCGGAACACTGTCATATGCCTTTTCTTGGTCGATGAATACCATATGAAGGTCCCTTTTCTTTTCTCTATATTTCTCCATTAATCGCCTTACGACGTGTATGGCTTCTGTTGTAGAGCGTCCTGGCATAAATCCAAATTGGTTTATTGCTATCTGAGTTTCCTGTCTAATTCTCGTGTCAATAACTCTTTCCCATAATTTCATCGTGTGACTCAATAGCTTTATTCCCCTGTAGTTTTCGCAACATTGAACATCTCCTTTTTTCTTATATACGGGGACTATGACACTGGTTCTCCACTGGTCTGGCATCTTCCCTGTCTTAAAGATAGTGTTGAATAAGTCTGTTAACCATTGGAGACCCTCATCACCCAGGCATTTCCACACTTCAATCGGTATGTTGTCTGGCCCCACTGCTTTAGCCCTTCCCATTTTCTTCATAGCTCTTGTGACTTCATCAACTGTGATACTTGTACAATAGCAGTTGTTTTGTTGCGTTGTTTGTGTTGTTCTATCTATCTCAGTCTGTTGATTTGGGTTCCTTATGTTGAAAAGGTTATCGACGTAAGTTTTCCATCTCACCTTGATGTCTTTCTCCTTCACCAAAACCTTTCCATCCACGGCCTTTATGAACTTCACCATTCTCAAGTCTTGTCTTCTACTTTCTCTTGCCTTGGCTATCTTAAACATGTCATGCTCTCCTTCTTTCGTCTCTAATCGTTTATACATCATCTCGTACGCCGTGTTCTTTGCCTCTGACACCGATTTTTTCGCCTGTCGCTTCGCCTCTTTGTAATTTTCTTTTAGCTCTGCGTGTTTTTCCTCATTGTTACAGCATATAAGCTCTCTAAAACTTTGTTGTTTGGTTCGTATCTTTTCCTGTACATTTTCGTTCCACCACCAGGATTCCTTATGACCGACTGTCCTTTTTGTTGTAACTCCAAGCGTTTCTTTAGCTGCTTGGATAAGCCTAGTTGCCATATCCTCCCACTTTTGGTTTGCGTCTTCCTGTGGTCCAGTCTGGTTCAGTGGTATGACCTTATCTCTAAAACTGGTAATCTTTTCATCTTTGAGCTGGCCCCATCTGATCGTAGGTCTGACTCTCTTGTTCGGTAGGGCAATTTGTCTCTTGATGCGTATATCCGCCACCAACATATGGTGTTGTGTCACAACTGACTCTCCCGGTATTACTTTACAGTCCTTCCACGAGCTATGATCTTCTCTCCTCGTCAATATATAGTCTATCTGCGTGTGTCTTCCACCGCTGCTAAACGTGATTAGATGCGATTCTCTTTTCTTAAAAAAACGAATTAATGATGCCTAGGTCATGCGCTAATGCAAAATCGAGAAGCTCCCTACCGCCGTCATTCCTAAGACCATACCCGTAGCCTCCATGCACCAGTTGGAAATGCTCATTATCCTTACCGATATGTCCATTAAAATCTCCTCCTATGTATATCTTCTCTTCTCTCGGTATGTCGCCCATAACGTGATCTAAACTCTCCCAGAACTTCTTTCTTTCCGTTTCCCATAGTCCAACATGGGGTGCATATGCGCTAACTACTGCCACTACCTCATCCCCTATTATATTCTTAACAACATAATTCTATCATCGTATCTTCTCACTTCCACAATATTATCATGAAGTTCCTTAGCAACTAGAAAACCTACACCGTTTTTTGTTCCATCAGACCCTGAATACCATAGTTTATAACTATTGCACTCTTTTGCTCTCCCACCCCGCCATCTAGTCTCTTGAAGGCACGCTATCTGAACCCTATGTTTCTTCAGCATATCAATTAACTCGAGTAACTTACTAGTTAGGGTTCCTACATTCCACGATGCCACCCTTAATCTACAAACCTTATTTCCTGTCTTCGCACCTCTCGTCACCGAACATGATCTCGAGGCAGCATAATAGCTCCTGCTATCTATTATACCCGACAGAGTCCACTAAAAGTACCAGAAAAACCCGGACAACACAGAAGAAAGAAACGCAGCACAAGTATAGGACAATCAAAAGGGAACAGTCCCACGAGGTCAACAATACGCTCGGAGCACACAAACACATCAAGACACAGAAAAAATCAAATCACACGATGCTGGCACCCCTAACAAAGACCACAAGAACTTAATCAAAAATAGCAACAATGATCACCCCTTCACATAATGACACACTATCCTGAGTATAGATTCAAATAAGCCAATAAAAACCTATCTAGAGAACCGTTCTAAGATTGACCAGAAATGAAGACCACAAGCCACAAATGCTCAACACACAAAGTCAACCAACAATATACAACTTACTCAGCAATTAATAGCAAAACACTAACAATTATACAACTAATCAGCAAGTTATAACAACTAGTTATAACAACTAATAAATTAGGCACAAAACATAGAACTAAATATACAAGCAAGCAAACAAGTGAATACACACAGAACATAAGGAGAACAAGATAACAGAAACTTACACAGATGAAGCTACTGAGTACCAACTTATGCAACACAAAACCAGAATATATGCCTAGATACCAGAATAATCCACAACCGGTACTCCTAAACCGGCCAAAATTTGCCTAGAAACGATAATAATCGTGGAACAGAAGTAAAAAGGAACAGAAAGTCTTACAGCGGGGGCTTCAATCAAAGTGAGTTTCGGACTATGTAACCTTCACTTAGGGTTACACAGACCGAGAAGAAGAAAACGATGATATACTAACCGATGCGGACTATGTAACCTTCACTTAGGATTACACAAACCGTGATGAACTTTCCTCAGATGTCAGATCCGAAAGGGTTCCAGCATGAAACCCGAGCACCACTGATTTTTGACTTCGAGCAACAATCAAGAAGCACCGTCTTGACCTCGAGAGACCAGGAACCAAGAACCAAGAACGAGAACAACCAGGATCCGTTGGTTACTGTTGGCTTCGAGCAACAACCAAGAACGAGAACTGATTTTTGACTTCGAGCAACAACCAAGAACGAGAACTCGGGAGGTATATGGGAACCGATCTTTTAGCCACTATGTCTCCCGATGAATTCTTGAAATTTGATATTCTGACAAGGTGGAAAGGAAAGGAATCACAATTTCCGGTCCTAGCCGCCATGGCACGTGATTTACTAACCGTCCAAGCTTCCACGGTAGCTTCGGAGTCTGCATTTTCTGTTAGTGGCAGGGTTTTATCGATTAGAAGAACAAGGTTAACTTCAACATCGCTAGAGATGTGTATTTGTTTAAAGGACCACTTAGATGCGGCCGAACGAAGACAACACATATCAAACCTTGAAGAAGAAACACCGATTGAAGAAGAAATACACGAGCACGAGGTACAAACCGGACGATCCTCACCGCTATCCGACGAAGAACTCGCTTATGATTTGTCTCAACGCCTTGGCACACAAACCGACGAAGACGATTAAATTAAACAAACTTGTATTCGTAATATGGATATTTTGTTTTCTTTGGTTTAATTTTAATGTAATTTTTATTGTTTATTTTTCGTAATGAATTAATTGTTTACTTTTATGAATTAATGTAATTTTTATTTGTATTATGAATTTTATTATTTACGTTTAATTAATTTTTATTTGTATTATGAATTTATTAATTTTATTAAATTAATAAATCAAAATTTATAATTAATTTGTATATAATTTAAAGAGTTAAAAAAAAATAAATACCGGGTTTGGAAAACCGGTTCTGGAACCCGACCCGGTTCGGTTCCAACCCGGACCGGTTCCAACCGGGTTGGGTTTTTTGGGCTTGAAAACCGGTTCCAACCCGAACCGGTTCTTGGTCAAAAACCGGGCCTGATCGCGTTGACCAAACCCGAACCGGTTCCAACCCGAACCAGGTTCGGAAAAAAACCGGTTTGTGCACCTCTACTTAGAGGTGCACAAACCGGTTTTTTTTTTTGAACCCGGGTCGGGTTGGAGCCGGTTCGGGTTTGGTCAACCTTTTCAAGACCGGTTTTTGACCAAGAACCGGTTCGGGTCGGAACCGGTTTTCAACCCCATCAAACCCAACCCGGTTGGAACCGGTTCGGGTTGGAACCGAACCGGGTCGGGTCCAAGAACCGGTTTGGAAAACCCGGTTTTTTTTTTACCTACTATTTAAATTATATACAAATTAATTACAAATTTTGATTAATTAAAAATTATTAGAGTAGATTAATTATATACGATTGTACGCGTTTTTATTTTCATTTTAATAAGTAAACAATTAAAACGCAATATACATATTACGTTTAAAACGCGTTTTTATTCATTACGAAAAATAAACAATAAAAATTACATTAAAATTAAACCAAAGAAAACAAAATATACATATTACGAATACAAGTTTGTCTAATTTAATCGTCTTCGTCGGTTTGTGTGCCAATGCGTTGAGACAAATCATAAGCGAGTTCTTCGTCGGATAGCGGTAAGGATCGTCCGGTTTGTACCTCGTGCTCGTGTATTTCTTCTTCAATCGGTGTTTCTTCTTCAAGGTTTGATATGTGTTGTCTTCGTTCGGCCGCATCTAAGTGGTCCTTTAAACAAATACACATCTCTAGCGATGTTGGAGTTAACCTTGTTCTTCTAATCGATAAAACCCTGCCACTAACAGAAAATGCAGACTTCGAAGCTACCGTGGAAGCTTGGACGGTTAGTAAATCACGTGCCATGGCGGCTAGGACCGGAAATTGTGATTCCTTTCCTTTCCACCATGTCAGAATATCAATTTTCAAAAATTCATCGGGAGACATAGTGGCTAAAAAATCGGTTCCCATATATCTCCCGAGTTCGCTACTTGGGGTGTTACCCCTTTGACGTTTACTGTTTTCATTTCTCAAAGTATTGTATAAACTAATCATCGGGTCTCTACTTGAGCTCGACGAACTCGATTCCACGTTCGATGGTCGGTGGATGTTTGATGTTGCACCATATTTTTCAACATAAACATTAAACAATTTTTTAAAAGTTTCATTAAATATTTGTTTGTATTAACATTAAAAAATGGATCAAAATCATGTAAATCTAAATCATAAATTATCTCATCTATTAAAGTTTCTACCCCCGAAACATTTAAATACGGGTCGAGTGCGGCGGAACACGTAAAAACCGGGGGTAGTTCAATGAAATATTTTTTAAATTTTTCTTTCATCGGCGCTACCATTGCTGAAAACATTTCGTTTCTTTCTTCATATTCACTTAATTTATGGGTCATTAAATAAATTTGATGAAGCGTTAGACAACTTGTCGGATAATAAACCCCCGATAATTTTGTAGTTGCGTTTTTAAAAAGCTCTAAAAATTGAGTTATTTCTTGAATATATTCCCAACCCTCTAACGGAAACGGAACAACCCGACCCCGCATCGCAAGACCATCGTGGAAAACATAAAGCGTTTCTTTTTGACGTAAAGCACTATTAAACATTTTCCAAGTAGAATTCCATCTAGTCGGGACATCCCAATTTGGTCCTAAACAAATGGAATTCGTATCGTGACACATTTTTCTATAATTAACATACCTTTTTCTACTAGTTTTAAAAACGTCACGTAACATGTTTTTGAAAGACGTTTTAAAATCTTCCACTTCAGGAACGCCAAGACCATCTTGCACAACTAAATTAATAATATGTGCAACACATCTTGAATGAAAAAATACGCCGTCACAAACCGGTTTATATTTTATTTTAATTTTTCAACGGCGGATGTGTTGTTCGAGGCGTTATCAAATGACATTGAAAAAATTTTGTTTTCTAATTTATACGTTTTGATTACATAGTCTAAAATTTGAAAAAGATTATCACCGGTATGCGGATATCCAAATAATTCAAACGCAATCGTACGTTTCATCATTTGCCACGAACTTGGATCTATCCAATGGGCCGTGACGCAAAGGTACGATTCCGGTAAACCGTGTGGGGCGGACCAAACGTCAGTAGTTAAGTTCACACCGGTTTGTAAATTTTCAAATAAAACCTTTAAATCATTTTTTGCTTGTTTCCAAAGATTTAAACAATCACGTCTAAGAGTGGTGCGACTTACGTGAGTGTAGCGTGGTTGAAGAGTTTCTTGAATCAATTTTGTTAACCGAGGGTTGTCGAAGTGATCGAACGGTAATCCTTCTTGAATTACAAACTTTGCCATTCTATCTCGAACCATATCTACGTTGAAGTTCCATAAACCACCATCGTTTCCGATTGATGTTTGCCCTTGACTCGGTGTACTTTTCAAAGACTTGCACCATTTGGTCATATGATTTCTCAAAGTCGAGTTTGAATCCGACTTGAAAAACGAACCACAAGCCTTGCATCGAGCTTTATGTTGACCATTCGACATTTCGCATAAGTCGAAATTACACCAAATCTCTTGGTTTCTCGTTGTTGAAAGAATTCTAACAACGGTAGCGGCACTTGAGGATCCACCGGTTGGAACCGAAGATTCAGAAGCCATAATTCAAGATATTGAGAGAGTAGAAAGAGTGAGGAGCGTTTTTGCTTTTTTAAGCACGTTTCGAGCGTTTTTGAAGTTTTGAGTGTTGTGAATAAACCATTACACCCACTACCTATTTATACTATCATATAAGGGCAAAATGGTCCAAAAAATGTTGAAAAAACGGTCAAAAACGAGCTTATAACGGCTATATAGCCGTTTTAAAACGGTAAAAAAAAAACGGTAAGAACCGGGTTGGAACCGGGTTTTTTGAACCGGTTTCCAAACCGGGTTGGATCAAAACCGGTTCCAAACCGGTTTGGGTTAAAAATTTCAAAACCGGTCCCGAACCGGTGGGTTTTTTCGGGTTGGAACCGGTTTGGGGTATTTCCGGGTTCAAACCGGGTCGGGTCCGGTTCGGGTCTTCGGGTCGGGTCGGGGAACCGGTTTCGGTGTGCACCTCTACCTCTACTACATGGCTACATGTATTGGAATTGGGCCCATGAGTGGCCCAATAGCCGTTATGCATGAATCTATCAGGACAGGTCTAATGAGGTATTTTAGTGGTTTTCATACAGTTTTAGTACAGTGGGTTATTTTATTTATCCATATAATTATATTAAAAAATTACTATATTTTCTCTCTCTTTTTAATTAAATAATATTTTTTATACCTTTATCATTACTTTTTTCTCTCTCTTCCACTCACAATCACTTTAAAAAATATTTATAAGGGCTCCACAGTAATTCTTCAAATATACCAATCCACAATAAAATTTTCTCTCTTCTTCACTCACAACCACTCAAAACCATTCCATATAATATACCAAACACACACATATTTTAAGGACTCCACTGTGAATACTCTTAGGCTGAACCGGTAACTACAGTTATTTAAATAAATAAAATTGCCTTACAAAAAAAAATTTTAATAAATAAAACATGCCACTCTGGGCTTGTTGGGCCGGTTGGGCAACAATTCGATTTTGACAGTTTAACTGTATAAGCAAAGTTTATCTTTTTTTCTTTTATACAAAGTTTGCTTCAAAAATTCATCCAAATTAACTTTAAACCTGAAGCAAGAAATAGACAATTAAAAATTCTAACCAAGTTTTTGGAGTTGTCATCATCTCACTCTACAGTAATGATTAAATCATCTGCATAAAACAAGTGGGATAGCCGAATGTTATGATTACCATGAAATATATTCGCGTCTGTGGTATATTTAGTGGCCACATCAACAACTTTTATGGTTAAAATGAACAAAAAGGGAGAAAGAGGATCCTTCTGATGAAGAGCTATTAATCATGACCGAAGCCCTAGCCAGAGTCAAGAAATCGTGAATCGAACACAACCATATATCCACAAATCCGATAAAACACATAATCTGCTTTAGAAAATCCTAACTATAAGAATTATAAGCTTTCTCAAAGTTGATTTTAAAAAGCATTAACCCATTCTTCCTCTTCTTGTACTATGCTACTACTATTCGACCATCTCATTTATTATCAAAGCCCATCAAGAAACTACAATCTTTAATAAAATCTAATTGCTCCATAATGACCACTGCCTTTGCTAACCTCTTAGCCAATAACTTATCAATAATTTTTTATTTTCAAATCTCATACTATCTCATACTACATATAATATACACTTTCGACTAGTTTGATTCTCCAATAATTTTGTTTTCTATTTTTACTTTTACTCGTTAACTATTTGTAGAAAAACGAAGTAAGCGTCTATCTTTTAACTTTTTTTAGACGTTCCGATATTAAACTTATTTGGAAATTGAGTTGTATTCAAAATCAGATATTTTTTTTTAATGTAGTAGGCTAGAATGAATATCATTATTGTTTTGTTACTGTGACTAACCGAACATAATATGAGTGAACATCATCGTGTGACAAAAGCTTTTATGAAAAAAGACGCTTTAGGATTTTACGTGAGAGTGATAGCCATCACGACGTGTTTTTGTAACTACGTTATGATATTTGAATTCGTTGACAACAACGGCATTGCCAACGCAACACGCAACAATAAAAATCTATAACAATAAAAATCTAGCTGAAGTAAAGAAAGACGAGTTACATATCTTAGGAATGATAGAATAGTATAAAGTTCGTACACAAAACCCATAATATAAGCCTAATAAGAA
Source organism: Flaveria linearis (assembly GCA_024085815.1). Classification (NCBI taxonomy): domain Eukaryota; kingdom Viridiplantae; phylum Streptophyta; class Magnoliopsida; order Asterales; family Asteraceae; genus Flaveria; species Flaveria linearis. The sequence continues at coordinate 47,247 of JABSNV010001115.1, forward strand.
ATAAAATATTATAGTAAAGATAAAATTATTCACCTACCTTTGCCTAAAGTATTAAATTCTATTCAATTCATCATAATATATTAAAACACATGTCTAAAGAGAAGTCCTATAATTGTTGGGTGATGTCAATTCTTATCGATTGATATTTATTTCATAAATAAAGTTTAACTCTTATGAAAGAGGCGTGTGACACTTACCTCATGAATCTAAAGACTGAAATTAGATTACAAATAGAGCTCATTATGTAACAATGTTTACAAAGCCTAGCTATTGAATCGGGTTTAAACATATTTTATCATCCGCATTAAATAAAATTTGAAAAAAATAAACATCTAAGCTAATAACAAAAACAATACATAAATTAATGAAATCACATGGTGATGTGTAAATAGCAGGTCCCATATATAGTTGTTTGTATTAAACACAAATTGTTTCCGATCGACATGTAGATCATGTCACACGACCCTCTGCTTCATTGATGCCACATGGAAATTATCACCCACACAATAAGTATGGGCGAACACATATCTTATTGTAATCTTTGTAAGGTTATTTGGTATTAGTTATTTTTTACTGTATGTTTTGGTAGGTCTGTTTAAATAGTTCGTGGCTGATGGTTTTCTTGAAAGTCAGACGCAAAAGGTTCACACGAATTGGCTCTTGTATCGAACGGATCGGAGCTGACTCTATTTATAGGAGAGTCGAACAAGAGCCAAGGGTGGCTTGCTTACGTGCTCACTCGATAACTCACTTACTGTCTTGGTTAAATGAACCTTTAACTTTTATAACTCAAATAAAAGACATTTATTATTCGATCTAATTCACCTCTAAATATTTTTTACTCTTCTAACTTCTAACAATTTATTTGGTCCAATTCATATCAACACTTTTTTTTCTCTGTTTTAAGTTGTTTTTCTCTTTTAAGTTCCAACAATCTTTTAAGCATAATATCATTATTTCAATATTACTAATTATCAAGTTAAGGTTGCATCAATGTTTGTATCATGAGCAATATTATAAGTTGAACATATCTTTTTTTTTTCTTCTTTTAAATTTTTATTTTTAAATCCATTACTATTATATTTTTTACAATTTAACCCCGATAACTTTTTACTTTCAACTTTAATTCCTCGTAATTTTCATCCTTTAAAACTTTTTCGTTTACATTTTGGTTTAAATTTTGGGAGTTAACACGTTGTAACTTACACATGTGATTCAACGTTGTTACACCTATTTTTTTGCGTTTAACGGCTTAGTCGCAACGTGCGGGTATTAGATCGACTTAATTATTGTTTTTAATGTTTTATGTTTCACGTGCATGGTTCAACGATTTTATGTCTACTTTACGTTCGATTTTATTTTTTTCATTTTTCTTTTTTAAACACGCTTTTTTGGACTTGGTGGTCGCAACGCCCCTACGCATTGGGTTTAATACGAGTTTGATCTAATTCACATAAAAAAAATTCTTTTATATAACAATCTACTTGGGCCATATTGAGCCCAAACATAGCCTAACCGACCCAAACCAAACTCAACCAAACCCATAGATATTTTTTAGCACGTAACATATATTAATGACTAGCTATAGTAACCCGTGTGTTACACGGGTTGAATAAATAAAAAATTAATATAATAAAATTTATTAATTATAAAATAATATTTTAAGATATAATCATTGAAATTATGTATTAGAAATGACTGTAAGTTATAAAATAGTGATATCAACTTTTTAAAACTTTATTTTTTTTTCAAAAAAAAACGTTTTGTTCTAAAACAAACCGTATAAAAATGTCATTTTTAAAAATTTTCTTATTATAACTCTTAAATTTAATTATTTTTTGTTTTAAAAAAATAACTTTTTAAAAATACCAATTTTAAATATTTCGTATTTTTAAAAAAGTCTTATGCTTTAAACAAATTTATTATTTTACAAAAAATTGTTTATTTAGAAATAATATTAATAAATATATCTCTTTATTAATTTATTAAATCTAAAAAAGTGTTAAATAGTATTATTAGTAATTAAGGTAATTATTTAATAGGAGAGAGAGGCGGGAAAATTTTGGTGAGAATGATTGTGGTGTTGACACATGTCATCCCAGATACCCTTTTATTAGAGTAAGAAGATTCTAGATTGAACTTGTATTTTCTTTAATGTTGTTCTCTACGAAAAAACTTTACAACCCTTAAAGCTAAACAACTTTTATTAAATCATTAACCCACTAAATCTAATAATGTAAAAAAGAGTTTTACTTTTACTTTTTTACATTAATTCATTAGATTTACTAATTGGGTCGAGACTTACCACATGGTTTAATTGCATTCCGAGGAAATTAAGTATTCGTGCTTGGAGGGTGTTGGTTTTTCGATTACCTACTCGTGTGAACTTAGATCAAAAAGGTATTGAGGTTCCACGTATTCTTTGTCCGTTGTGTAATGATTCTCCGGGGTCTTCAATTCCATGTGTTCGGTGAGTGTTCTTTTGCTGTTAGAGTTGAGAAGTTAGACTCGGCTTGGTCGGGGTCATTTTACCTTTGAATATGGCTCCTTAGATTGAGTTGATGAGGTCAATTTTATTCGTTTAGGAAAGAGCTTAATAGTGCAATCATTTATGTTCCATGGTGGTCAATTTGGATATATAGGAACAATGTAACTTTCTTGAAGAACAGGCATAAAATGGTGACACTTTTTGATGATGTAATGCCTTATTCTTCATGTGGTATGCTAGTAGAAACTACAAAACCCTGGTGTTATGTCGTCAACCATCTTTCTAGTCTAATAAAATTTTGTGTACCCCATTCCTCCTCAAACTTTTGAAATTTAAGAAAGAGTAAGTTTCTCTAAAACAAATTGTCAGAGCAGTTGGGATACGATAACCCTCCAACAGTTCAAAATACTATATTTTCTCACTAACCAGAGTTTATAACCGAGTAGATTTTTAGTACTTGAATTGAACCTCAAATAATCAAGTAGTTAGTAGGATGAAAAAAGAAAAAAAAACTATATCAAGATAGATGTTTTGCCAATCAAACAAGTAAATTACATTGGTTTGAAGATATTACCGATCAATTGTTATATTTACTTTAACCGACATTGTTCTCAAACTTGTTGAACATTATCGGTGTTAATGACTAATTGATGTTCTTAACTATTTGCAAAGTTTGATAATCGTTTTAACATTATTCTCAAATTAGTTGCTTCAATACGTTCTTGATATATATGCAAATACCGAAGTTTGGAAACAGTTTTAACGATGTTTTTTGGGCAATGACATAACAAATCCGAGCCGAATCTGACCGAAAAAATTATTATATTGTGATATCCAAATAATCTTTAATAATTTCCGACAAATATTTATGGATCCATCACTAGATACAATCACTAAATTTTTGTTCATTGTTGCAACTGTCAATTGGGATGCGATTTTCTCCAATTTGATAATATTGCACATATTTACCAAGAAAGATTTCATGTTTGAGTGAGATATGATTTCCTCAATATATTAAAACCACCACATGAAGAAAGTTAGCTGTGGAACTCCTAATGAACAAAAGTAAAGGTTAAGAAGTATTATTAATCAAATAATATGAATTATTGTCGGTTAAAATATCATAATTTAATTCTATAATTAAAAAGTAATTTCTATTAAAAAATCCAAGTAGATATCTTGTCACTAAACATCATATGACATATAACATAATTTGTGTATATGTTTGTCTTAGTATGAAAATAGATATTGTGAGTGTCATTAATCATATTGTTCTTATGAATAACTTTATGTCATAAAACATAATTTAAGTTATTGCAATTTAATTTGCATAGTTAATATTATCATTTTATATATCTAATCAAAATACTCCTTTTTAATGCTTTTTTCTATTAATCTTCTCTTTCAAACATTTATAAAAAACATTTGCCATGTGCTTTGTGCCCTGTGTTGGCATATCACCACCATCCGTCGACCCCATCTTCTGTTTATTAAAAACCGACAACACCACCTAAGCTATAGTAACTTTGTTTATTATTATTATTATTTTAACTATTTTTTGGGTATTTTTTCTAATTATGTCAAATTATATTTAAAGTTAATTGTTATTAAAAGAATTTCTTTTATTTTTCTTCTGGGTCCTTAACTTTTTAGAGAGTTATCATTTCTCAGTTATATTAGTTAATTGTATTTTTTTTTAAGTTTGAGTCATTTAATATATATTAATTATCAACTTCACAATACATTGATTGTTGTACCATTAGCTTTAATAATTATACATATATTTGTTTTTTTTCTTTTAATTTTTTATTTTAAACCTAATATTTTTACATCTTTTACAATCTAATTCTTAAATTTTGTCACTTTCAACTTTCTTTCTTTATACATTTCATATTTTATAATTTTTCCTTTTTACATTTCGGTGTAAATTTTAAGAGTTAACAAGTCGTAACATGTGTGATTCATCATTGTTATGTCTTTTTTTTAGCTTAATGATCTCGTAGTAATGTGCGGATACTAGATCCACTTAAATATTGTGTTTAAAATTTTGTGTTTTTACGTCTACTTTCCGTTCGATTTTTATTTATTTAGTTTATAATACGAACTTTTCCGGAATTGGTGGTCGCTGAGGGTGACATGACATTGTTACTACTTTGCACGGTTTTACGCTCCCACCGCAACACCACGAGGCTTAATACTAGTTTAAGTTATTATGCAAATAATTTAATTTAAGTTTTCATTTGTATAATGACTTAAATCCCTAACTTAACAAAGCATAATCAACTAAGTTAACGAATATGAATGAAAATGATAATTTTTTAAAAAGTCAGGAACCTAAAAGTCGGCTAGTCGATGCGCCCTTCATGTGTGACATGTGTCACGCATGCATTGCCTCGAGCCCTTTTACGGCGATGTTGCCTGCATCGAAAGCCAATGCGGTTTGCATCGGTATCCACATCTCCAACACCTGCCCGTTAGTCAGCATCCACGTGTCATCTTCATATGATTTCCTTAGTCAGGTCGATGTATCTTCCATTCACTTTCTGATGTGGCCCGCATCGGCCCTAATTTCCTAAAATTGCTTAGTCCAACTCAAGCCAGGGGCGTTGTCCCTTGGACCCAACTCCCGCCCCTTGGAACCCACTCCCGCCCCTTGGACCACGCTTTCAAGGGTTGCCGCTCTTGAACCCTTGTTGTCTCGCGGATGCCTTGAGTTCAGATTTCAGTAGTGTTACTTTACAATTTTTCTATTAGCCAATAATAATACATACTAATAGTTTGACCTACAATACAACCAACTTTTGCTTTGTTATCAAGTGTGGTTCCAGTATTATAATCATCATATATTTACACTTGATTTACCTTTAATTTTCAGTTAATTTCACTTGTATGTTTTCCCATATCATTTCAAATCATCATTGTGCATGAATGGGATTAGTAATAAACGTGTAAATATGTGAAGACTACGCCGCTCGGATCGCCTTTGATAAAAAAATAAAAATAAAAGTTAAAAGTGTATGAATTATTATCCACTAAAGTCTCATATGTTCGACTATTAAAATCCAATTAGCAAACATAACTCGTGGTCCAAAAACATCCATCTTTTTTTAACAACTAATTGGATCACTGAGGGGTCACTAGGTCACTCTGTCATATTCATTACTTTAAGTATGCAACATGATACCACCCTCAGGTGGAAACTCATATAGGTGAGAGAATCTCCTGGCCCGTCTGCAACCCTTTTTTATTTTCATCACATGTAAGATTTGAAATCAATACCTTCACCTATTTGTATGAGTCGCTGATCGAGTGTATCAACTTAACCACTTAAAATAAGGATCATTGGTCCAACAACAATCATCCAACTCAATTTTCCGATCAACTTCTTGGATAACATTTTCCTACCTGTCAATTTCTCCAGTAATAAAACCATCTATCTTTAATAACTTTTAACAATATATTAAACCACAATAAATGACCATGTCTCACATGTACTATCATAAGCACCAAGAACAACCCCTTCACCATAACCAACCACTGTCATAACTTATTTCAACAACCATTGAAACCTAACAAAACCGTACACAAACCCTTCACACCAATGGAAATGCTAAAGATGGATTTAAGCATAAAACAACTTTAAATAAAGCAAAAATGTATTACATACGTTTTATGGTGACATATGAAAGCAAATTAGTACATAAAACAACCTCTCATATCACATGGATCATTTGTGTTACGTTTTTTCAAATATTTAAACTGACATTGTAGTTTTTCAAATCTAAAGGCTCAATGTAAAATCAGGACTAAACACAAGTACCTTTCATGTAATTAACTCTTTTCTTAAGTTTTGTCTTCTTCACATTCAACATTGTTGGCCATGCTTCACACACATCAGTGTGTTCTTAATTGCATTACCAAGTTGTGTTGATATTGAGTTAAAACTTTGTGAACTAAAAGATATCTATATATACTCCATTATGCCATACTCATTTACACATTCTTTCTCACCCAACAAACACATAGTTGTAATCAACACAATTCGATTGTAATGTCAAGCAGAAGATCAAGGCAACCGTCAATGAGGATCACTGATGATCAGATCATACAACTACTTTCGAAGTTGCAACAACTTCTTCCTGAGATTCAAAATCGTCGTTCAAACAAGGTAAGAATTATTGGATTAACCAGGGGCCTGGTTCGTCGAGTTGAAAGACATTTGTTAATGATTTATATTGTAACGGTTAAATTTGACTTCAAAAACTCATCAAACTATATCAAGGACAAGAAATTTTCAATGACGAGTCGTGTAAACTTTGTCAACCATTTACACGAAAACTACTAATCTTGGTTTCTTATAACATTAAGTTTTGATACGTAAAATTATATAGTGTACGTAATGAAATTCATCTTGTTATGTTTATTGGATAAATAGAAAAAAAAAACCTAACAAGAATTGTTGGCGTGTACTATTCCAAACCAGTAATACATTAAGAATTATGAGAACCATATAATACAAACAGTATATAAAAGATTATCAAAATAACGGGAGAAAGAAAATGATTATGTATCACATTCAAGATTTCAAGGCATTGCGTGCAACCATATCATGTGGTTTTTTTGTATATTATTATTTCTGAAATTACAAAACACCTCTTCCTCTATGCATGAACTAATAATAAGTTGCGAACAGTAACACTACATAATGCGTTTTTGTATCTCTTTAATTCTGTTTAGTTTATAATAATGTGAATGTCATAACGGATCCTAACCTGTAAATAAGGGGTCTATTTTCGAGTCAACTTATTTTGTACGTTCACTTAGAAGATAATAATAAGTTGAGAAAATAAAAACCGCATGATCCATCTGTATAACTTTCTCTTTTTATTTAATTATACTGATGTGAATACCTAGAAATCACATGAAGTGAAGAAGAAGACTAAAGCACACTGCAATATTCATGATTCATGTGCTTTGATGACAATATAACATTTTGATGATTCTTAAAATAAATAATCTTATTAGAAATGGAATTTTGTGTGCAGGCATCTGCCTCAAAAGTGCTGCTAGAGACTTGCAATTACGTGAGAAGCTTGCATAGGGAGGTTGATGATCTTAGCGATCGATTGTCACAGTTGTTGTCCACCGTCGACTCTCATAGCGCTGAAGCTTCAATTATTCAAAGTTTGATCATTTAATTCGTATTTGGTATTGTATTTTTGTATAAACTTATATTGTATCATATATGTGTACGTGTGCACCTTTACTTCATAGCAAATAATATATTGAGAACGGGAACAATCGATAATGCATGTATATATAATACATAAAAGATAATCAAAGTAGTGAGAGAGATAAAGTGTGACAGTTACAAATCCTTTCTTTAGCATGTTTAAAACATTATGCATGCAAATGAGGAGGTGACATGTGAGTTTTGAGCATGTGAGTTTTTGGTACACATAACGTCATCTTGTAAACTGGTCTTACCGCACCATGCACATAAGTGACAAGTGACAACATGTTTGTATATGTAGTAACTAGACTTGAATTTCTTCATCCCCGTGTCAGACTTTCTAAGTTAATGCCTCTCTGCTTATTTGGTAGTAACTAAAATGTTGAAATTAATGTCATAAGGGTGGTGGGGGTGTCCATACCACACCTACTACACTACACCACACACCCACCAATCAAAACATGACACATCACACCACACCACACCACACCAATTGAGCGGGGAGGGGGGATCACATCACACTACACCACATCATTTTTTTAATAAAAAAATTACTTCGTTAATACAAATAAATTACAATTATAAATTATTCATTAATAAACAATCGATCGAAGGATTCATTTTGTTCTTCTTCATTTACTTTGGTTTCTTCTTTTTGTACGTATTGAGGTGCGTTTTGAAAAGGGTTTGTGATGTTAGTGTAATAAGAAAATTGGGGTGGTTTTTGAAACGGGGGCATAGTTGGGCGGTAGACTGATGGTTTGGGGGATTCGTAAGGATTTCGAAATCAATCGGTTGTATGCGATGTTGGTGGGTTGAACGCTTGGGTAGAATTTGTATAAGAAAAGATGAGAAGTATTTGAGAATGATGTAAAATTTATAATTTTGACTTTAGTATTTATAGTGTAATTTTTTTAAAAAAATGGCATATAGCCGTTTGGGGTGGGGTGGGGGTGGGGCTCAAACAGTCGAAAAAATGACCATTGACAATGGTCAAATGTTTGGTTTGTGCCTTTGTGGGGGTGTGGCACGGCGCACAAGCGTGGCCCGGCGCTTGCTTTTCACGGCATGGGACTAGCGGCGGTGTTGCCGTGTGGCGCCGGCCACCTCCGTGACCATGCGACGAGAATTCCCCCATACCCAGTGGCGGATTTAGAAACAAAGTTCAGCGGTGACGTAAAAAATTTTTTTACCGTACATTTATATTAATAAAAGGGTGCGAAGTAAGATTATTCAAATCAAATCCATTTGGGATCGGAGGAACTAAACTCGAAGGAGTTGTTGACCTAATATTATCATCATTATTAGAATCAACATCCCACTCTTGAAATTAACTGTTAAAAATTTACCAATAAGAACTTGGTTTTCTCTTTATAATCTCTAATTTTATAACAAATAACATAATAAGATTACAAATTGCACTTAGAAATAATACAATTCAAATATCTAATTTCAATAGCAAATCTTTAATTCATCTTTTAAATCCTTACTTCACATACTTAATTACATAAACCCTAAATATTAGAAATTGAACCACATAACCATTGATTTTTATAACAAAGAACACTTAAATATTAAAGATTGAACAACATTAATCATAAATCCCTAATTCGATAGTGTAATAGAGAAAAACACACTAGAAATATTACCTTGAAGTGGGTGGTAAATTAGTGAAAAATCACATGTGGGTGGTAAGCAAGGGGCGCCGCAGCAGGAGGCAGTTTGACGGTTGTCAGCCTAACGCTCGGTGGTGGGGACGTGGGTGATTCACATTATGGGTGGATGGTGGCTGACTGGCTATCCCTTTAGGAAAGGATGAAGGGTCGATGGAGGCATGGGGCGATGGATGGTGTTTTTTATTTTAGGTTTTATGTTTAATTGAATTATAGGTATTTGAGTTAATTAGTTACGATTTTTAAGTTGTTTAATGTTTTTTGAGCTTATTTTATTTTGGGCTTGATAATTATTATTGTATTTGACTATTGGCATTTGGGTATTTTGAGCTTATTAGTTATTTATGTTTTTATAAAATATATATTTTTTAATAAAATATAAGATTATTTTTTATAAAATTTAAAACTTTGTATAAAGTGTTGAGTTTAAAAAAAATTAAGGGTAACGTAATATCTTCTCAGGGATAACATAAAATCGTAAATTTTTAATTTTTATTACGTAAACCGTAAATACACTACACGTAAAAAAAATTGAGGGCAGCGGATGCCACCCCTTGGCTCCATGTAGATCCGCCCTTGCCTCTTTGAGGGGCAGCGGATGCCACCCCTAAGAATCCAAATGCGAAGATACATGGTGGTCTAGGAATTTGCCTCTTTGTATGTGCTGTCATAATTAATGCATGTAGACCACCTATGTTTAACATTAATGGTGGTCTATAAATTAAGTCTTCTTAAAATTCACATGGGTGGTGACGAGACTTCTAATTATATAGCGTTAGAGGCCATCCCCTTAATTATTATGTTTGTAACTTCAAAATCAACGTACTGTAAACATATATGTATTGTGTGTATAATATCTGGATATGTAATATAATACGAAAATAAATGGTTATAACATAAAATTGTTGTGTGTAACCAAAATCAACTTCTAACATATTACAACGCCAATCAGTGTATCATTTGATACACATGTCATTTAACTCCACATAACTTGTCGTTACCATTTAACTTCATGTAACCTAAGCAACTCGTTAACAAAATACAAAACCCATTAGTATATACACATGTCTTTTATAAGAAAATGACTTGTTAGTCTAATTATGTAACTAAAGACTAAAATGATTTGTTATGGGCCTAGTATAACTTTTGTAACCAAAAGTCCAAAACCAAGACACTAGCATATTATAAGTCCTATTGTGAGTCTCACTAACCGATACCAAGTCATCAAGGCCCATTAAGACCTAATACCATAACTATTAGTAATCCATTTGTAATCACTAATAAATATAGATGACAGTATTAATGACTTTTTTTTTTTTTTTGAACATAAAATTTCATTAAAACCGGCAAGCTCTAAAAATCAGAGCCGCCAACACTATACAATCAAATACAAAGGGTATTTGACCCATTCATTCCAAACTATATTATTAAATTACTTCTATACTTCAACCATAAAAACGTTTTGGATTTCACTTCCGCCACCGCTTCCATAACCTTTATATCTTTGTTTTGGAAAACCTTTACATTCCTCACATTCCATATCACCCAAGTCGTAACCATGATTATGCCCCGTATCACCTTTTTTCTCCATTTCCCACCGTGCACATTTTTATACAATAATAACAAATTCTGAAAATCATAAGCATAAAATGGGGTCAACTTGCACCAATAACAAATCGACCATCCATATGCAAAGCCACACCACCATCAAATGATTCACATCTTCATTTGACGGCTACATAACGGACACATCACATCCTGAATGCTAACTCCTCGCCGAACCAATGCCACTCTTGTTGGTATCCGATCTCTAAGAACTCTCCATACCAACAAATCTACCTTCAGAGGAACCCACCCCTCCCATTTAAACCCCTTACACCTTGTTATCTCAACCGGACTTCTATTGTCTCTATACTGCATTTTACGAGCCTCCTTAACTGTGAATGGCTCCTTAACTGATCATTCCAAACCCAACAGTCTAGTTGCCCATTAACAGCTAATTCTGAAATCATTCTATCCAAATCCTGATGTTCCGACAGTTCCTCCACAGTACCCGGACTTCTGTACCAACTCGGTTTAAACTGACAGATACCGTCCACCGAAACCAACCGCTGACCTATAACAGCTTTCTTATTTTTATCCAGCTTATACAATCTTGACCACCTATCTTTAAGTATGGAATCGCCCCACCATAGATCCAACCAAACCTGATCTCATCCCCACACCCCACCTTACCCCTAATCATTTGCTGAAAAGATTTATCCATTACTTTTGTAGTCTCCAACAGAGTAACGATAACCTTCCAACTTCCCGGAAGAGAACGCCTTAACGGTAAAAACTCCATAATCCTCTACCACTATGCAGCTCTTTAATAACCTTACACCAAATAGTTCCTTCCTCCACCCTAAATCTCCAAGCCCATTTAGCTAGTAAAGCAACATTCATATCCTGAAGTCTCGTCACACCCCATCCACCATATTTCTTAGGCGTTGTAATTATCTCCCAAGAAATCCAATGCATCTTATTGTCGCCATTTACCCCAGACCAAAGAAACTTTCTCATTAACTTCTCAATCGCCCCTATCACCCCCACCGGCGCTTTATATATCGATAAATAGTATAATGGTAAACTAGTTAAAACCGATTTAACTAAAATGAGACGCCCTCCCATAGACAATGAATTTGCTTTCCACGAAGACAATCTATTCTTAACCGAATCAATAACCGGATTCCAGTGACACATCCGGTTCATGTTGGATCCAACCCTAATACCCAAGTAGTCAAAAGGTAAGTCCCCACTCCTACAACCCAAAGAATCCGCCATAACCTCCACCTCCCTGTCATCCACCCCAATCCCAATCAAATGCGACTTATGAAAATTAAGCTTTAATCCGGAACAAATGTGAAAAACCCGAAGAACTCTAGCCACGTTCTCCAAGTTTTCTTTAGACCATTCTCCCATAAGAAGCGCATCATCAGCGTAAAATAAATGCGACATGGTCAATGCACCTCCACCAACCCGAATTCCTTTCACTTCCCCCAATTCCACCGCTTTATCTAGCATACAATGTAAGACTTCCATGACCACCAAGAATAGAAAAGGGGACAATGGATCTCCTTGTCGAACTCCTTTTTCACATTGGAATTCGAACGTAGGAGACCCATTCACTAATACCGCCGAGCTAGCCGAAGCTAAAATCCCTTTAACCCAATTACACCATCTGACAGGAAACCCCAATTGACTCAAACTAGATAACAAGAAACCCCAGTTAACGTTATCATAAGCTTTTTCGAAATCCAACTTCAATAAAAAAGCCTTCTCTCCCTTCTTCTTTATCCACCCAATTGTTTCATTAATCACTAAGGGGCCATCCAAAATAAATCTCCCTTTAATGAAAGCCGATTGATTACCCGAAATGACCTCCCCCACAACCTTCCTCATCCGCATCGCTAACACCTTCGAAATAACTTTACTCACTATACCAACCAAATTAATTGGCCTATAATCCTTGAGCCCCACCGGGGTCTTGGATTTAGGTATCAATGTGATAAACGACGAGCTACATCCTCTACTAATCACCCCATTCTCATAGAAATTCTCAAACATGTTCCAAAAATCACTCTCCAAATAACTCCAAAAATGTTTCACAAACCTGAAATTAAAACCATCCGGCCCTGGAGCTCTGTCTGACCCGCAATCAAAAGCCGCATCTTTAATCTCCTCCTTAGTGAATCTCTTAATCAACTCCTCACCCTTACTAACATCTAATCTTTTCATATTGCTGCACCGAATCACAGGCCTATTTTTAACAGTCTCCTTAAAATGATTTCGAAAATGTCTCATCACATGATATTTCACCAAGGAAGGCTTCTGGACCCATTCACCATCTACTAACAAACCAGGAATTGAATTTGTAGCTTTCCTGCCATTAACCACTCTATGAAAGAAAGCCGAGTTATCATCCCCGTCAATGGCCCACCTCACTCTAGATTTTTGTTTTAAATCTCTATTTGCCCAAAAATTCAAATGATCAATACCTTTTCTACATTCTTCCCACACCCACCTCTCCTCCTCATCTAACTCTCTATCTTCCATCACCACCTCCAACCTCTCTAAGTCTTCTTTCAGTATTCTCATATCTTCCCCTTCCTTCTCTATAACACCCTTCCACCATTTTTTAATAACATCTCTTATGTACCTTAGTTTCGTAACAATAATCTCATCCGAATTCCCACTAAAACCACTTTCTAAAAATGCTTAATAATAATCGGTTCACAATCCTCTCGATACAACCAAGAATTGAACCACCTGAAAGGTTTCGGCCCAAAATTAACCTCCGCCAAAGACAAGAGAATAGGACAATGATCTGAAAGACCCCTATTAAGGGCTCTTAAGCAAGCGTTGGGCCACTTACTAAAAAACTGTTGACAAACCAAGAACCTGTCAATTTTGCTTAGCTTATGTTCACTCCCCCTCCCAGCCAAGTAAGTAAACTTGAAACCTCTCATAAAATACTCATTTAACCCAAGATCATCAATAAATTCATTAAACACCTCTGCCTCCCCATAATTAAACACTGAATTGCGGCGTTCTTCTGGGTACCTTACCGAGCTGAAGTCTCCCAATAATACCACCAACCCATTACAACTTCTAAATAATCTAGTCAATTCCTCCCACAGACTCCTTTTCGCCTCTGATCGCTGAGGAGCATAAACGTTTACTAAAGTAATCATCGATCCATCTACCACTAAAACACCAGTAGTAACCAAGAAATTCCTATTTTGAATCATCGAAACCTTCTTCAATACCCTCGGGTTCCACATATTCACCAAACCACCCGATAATCCAGAAGCATCAACCTTATCAAAATCCACCCTCCCATCTCCCCAAAACTCCGTAATCTCTCGTAACCCCACCCCAGTAACCTTAGTCTCTTGCAACCCCATGAAATCAACCCCAAATCTTTTTCTAATATTTTTACACCAATCCGCTTTACCCCCTGACCTCATCCCTCTAATGTTAATTGAAAGAAAATTCATTTAACACCTACCTGTGACCTTTCACCTTGAAGCGTATCCGCGACCAATCCTCTGTGCTGTTTAAGTTCTACCCCTAACTTGTTTCCCATCCGGATAGTGGCTTCCATCTCATTCTGAACGTCTCTCTCGTAAATACCAGAATCATTCGTTCCCCCTGTATCACTTTTTTTCCCTTATTTTTTAGTATCTTTGGTGATAAGGATTGTGTCATTTCCAAACTTGTCTCAAAAAGACCTTCCAGTCCCTGTGCATTATTCAAATTAACACTATGCTCCTTAACATAATTAGTTGGGCTCTGGTTCTCCAATGGACCAAAATCATCTCCCATACCAACTGGGCCTTCAACACCTTTAGTCTTTTTAACAACTTTGGACTTCTCAAGACTACTTGAGTATTCACCTTGAAGGCAGCCCACAACCGGTATACAACCTTGTTTCTTTTTTCGTTTATTTATATTATTATTAATAATTACATCCTTAGAATCAATCCCATCAATCACGTCCTTTTCAAAATCATAATTGCCTCCCGGAATAAAATCCTCATTAAGCTCAGTTTCCACATTTTGAGAGTCACACAAGGAAACTACATTAAACTTCTCCGGACATCCCGCCTCCACATTAACTGCCACCGGAACCTCATCGGACAAATTTCCAGCTCCCTTCCGATCATCGGCTCCACATCATCCTTCCGATCATCCACCATTCATCTTCCCGATCCTTGTTACCATCCTCACCCCCGTTCTCCTCACCATCTTCTTCCTTATCATTTCCAAAATTTACCGACAAGTCTTCACCATTCTCATAATCAGTACTTTCATCATTGTTCCCATCATCTGTGCCCTTCATGAACTCCGGCACCCAATCGCGTAATTCCTCTTCAATCCAGACTTTAAACCTTCTTCCTCTCCATGACACAGTGACTACCTCCATAATCTTTCTCACTTCTCCAACCAGCACACCAATATAGTTATAGGATAGGTCACCGTCATTCTCTGATCTTGGTGGTTTATGCATAATAGCACCAAACGCCTGCCCCAGTTTATCAATCACCTCCGAGTTCAACAATTGAATCGGAAGACCTCTAATCTTCAACCATGCAAGACGTTCAAAAGCAAAAGACTGTCCTTCCCAAATCCAAATACTAGAAAATCCACCCACAACCTCTTTTGCTTCGGTCAACGCCTTTTCCGCCTCCTCTCTATTACTGAACGTAACCATCACCGATAAACCTCCGATGTATTGCACTTCAAAATCTCCGACACCCATGGCATTAAGAATTGTATGAATTCGTTTTAACCCATCCAAGTCCATCATCCTCATAACCAAGGCCCGCCCCAGAGCATTCTTGAATGCCATCACCCCCTCTTCAATGACAATCTCCTTTTCCCCGTGTTCGGCATTTCTAATTCCCGTCAGAGTTTCCTGAAACGACGTCCCACCCTGAGTATAAACCTTATACGACTTTACCCCACTCATCCCTTCATCCTTCCTACCCCCTTGATTGACATTGTTAACTGTTTTATACTTCCCGGAAGGTTTGGATGGTATCTCACCATCCTCAAAGACAAATCTAGCAACATTAGCTTTCAATCCACCACGTACTTGCAACTTCCCACCACCACCACTAAACAACATCTGTCACCATTGATCATCACTAAACATCATTCATGGTCTCTATTACTATACGAAACGCTACCCATACCAACACTTGCTGATGGCGACAGTTTCAGAACCCCACCCACACCTTTATGGTCATTGTAACTGTTTGATACCCCATCCAATCCACCACTATAACAACACCACTATCAGCCATTGTATCCACCACCATTGTCTTCACACACACACACAAACACACTCTATCTCTTTATCTTTCACTCTCTCTCTTTCTTTCTCTCTCACTCTCTCTTTCTTTCTCTCACTCTCTCACACGAAGGTATAAGACTATATCCTATCTTCAGCCATTGTATATACCACAAATGCACCACCCTAACATGTTGTTTCTTTATGTTTGTTTAACCTACTTGGATTATGAATGTTTACAAATACTAATTAAATTTGGTTGTATTTTGAACTCGTAGTAGGTGTGTATGATGATGGAGATAACTTAAAGTTATATGATATATTAACCTTGTTGTGGTCATTGATAAGAAGTAACATGAGTTAGATTTAATTTGTGGGGAATAAAGATTAAATAAGTTAAACTGCTGTAATTATTGATACGGGAATATATGTTACTTAAGTGAATAATATGGAACCTATTACTTGTAGAAATACGAAATACTTGTGATGTATATCTAAAAGTGTATGTAAACAACTACAATGTTTAGGACTTGTACTTGTAAATAGGGTTGTGGATAATTAGATCGTGACCTTTGGATCCTTGTTCAAAGTTAGATTGTGACTAGCATATTAGAGTAACCTACATGTTTACATTCAGAGTATTTATAATAGATTTTTCATTCATATTCTTATAACTTAGTTAAAAAAAATTCTCTAAAAATTGATTGAATTTTAAACAACTCTTACATCTCATTCTTCATATTTATGTTAATTTAATTTAATAATATTTTTATTTTAAAATTTATCATTTTTTCTCTTTCTCACTCACACACACTAACAAAATAATATGAGGAATATAAATAAAGATTGAATAGTAAATCTTTATATTTATGAAATCACTATTTCTTTTTCTCAAAGTTTAAGGATGGAGTTGGAGGAGAAATAAAACAATATCATGTATATTTTCTTACATTTTAAAGATAAGGATGAAAATAGCGATCCAAATATGAGTGCTCTAATGAAAGATTAAGAAATATTATAAAATTTTAGGCTTTGAGTTAGAAAAATATTAAATTTGATAGTTGTATTACAGGTTGAAAGAGGTTCAAATACAAAGTTTATATTTGTTACAAAGTGTGATGAAACACAATGACTCAAAAAGTCACAAAAAATTATATCTCACAATCTAAACCGAATTTCAAAAAAGTAATTTCGAGCTTTTGTTCCCCTAGCCGTCCTCACTAAGAAAAAAAATAAACGAAAAATAAAAAAAAATTAACGTGTTTTTATTGTGTCATTTATGAAAGACACAACGACGTCATTGTGTCATTATTAAAAACACAATGACGTTATTGTGTCATTTGAAAGACACAATGACATCATTGTATCATAAGAAGACATAATGATTTTATTTATTTTTTTTCTGAAAGAGGACGACAAGAGGAACAGATATCCGAAGTACTTTTTTAAAATTTGATTTAGATTGTGAGATATAATTTTTTATGACTTTTTTAGTCTTATTGTGTCTTCTCACACTTTTTAGCAAAAATACACTTTATAGAATAACATCACCCTTATAGTTTATCTAATATTGTATTACTGGTTATCTAATATTATTTTGAGGGCTAAATCATAAAGTAATAAAGTCACGCATATTTTTCTAACAATAAAAAATCACTTAAATTTCGATATTGTTTAAATCATGTAAAATGCTCTTATAAATGTTGTTTTTTACATTGAGAGTCCACCATGCAGCCGGTTCGGTAGACACTTGGCGATGGGAGGTTGGCAATGATATGGGATTCTCTTCGAAATCCGAAAGAAACATCATCGAACCCCTCCTCCTCCCCAATCATCAAGCATCGTTCAAATGGCTAAAATCGGTCCCCTTATAGGTAAATCTTAACGTTGGAGGGTAGTTGAAATAGGCTCCGGTTAATATCTTTTGCAAAAAAAGGTATTATTGGGCAGGCTCCATGCCCATTATGTGGGTGGTTATTGGAATTGCTAGATCATGTGTTACTACATTGCCCCATTGCAAGCAGGATGTGGGCTGAGATACATGCCTGGTGCAAAGTTCCTCCTCCTTCTACAAACTCTATTAAAGAATTAATCAAACAGGTCGAGTCCTGGTCCTCTAACCCACAAAAAAGAATGTCTCAACTCTGTTTATTACTCCGCGGTCTATATTCTATGGAATGCCAGGATTCGGAAAGCTTTCGACAACAAGAATGTGGTAGTATCAAATATAGTTCAGGAATGCATTCCTAAGGGCCAAACATAGGGGGAAAAAAAAGTCTTTGCATTGGAATACTTGGTGTTATAATTTGATTCAATCATGTAATTGGGCTGAAGCATGTATCTGGTTTGTATTGTCTGGTTTCTAGTTTCTTACTAGATCCTTTCTTTTTAATAAAACTAGCGTGTATGCCCTGATGCGCATTGCGCATCTTAAAAACGGAGTAAACTGGAGCTCAAACAAACGCATATATTCGTAGCATTAAGTTTAGATCGTTATAGCCAAACACATAACGGTTACAGGTTGGCTCAGAACTGATGTCGGGTTGCGGCTGCATACTAAAGCGGTGTGCCAAGCCAAGACAAAAACAACGTTTTTCGTCTCATTATAGTCGTAGATAAACCAAAACATCGTTAAATCATCGACATAAATAAGATCAGATTACCCACCAAAAATAACAAAGCTTGTAGCAAAACCATTCGAATGTACTAACGCTATAAAAAAATTTCTTTTACCCCTAAAGTCAATGTACAACCATCAAAAGCAGGAACAACAATAAACATATGTGGAAACATCACCAACACTCACCATTAAACCATATCATCAGCATGAAACCAGGGTCTCAGATATGCGGTTGGTATCACCAACACGCACACGCCATCATGGCAGCCAACTGGCCACTGACGTGTTATAATCAACAGATCTAAGCCAAGACCGACATGCATCACCATCCATGGACGGCGGCCGGCAGCCGGCAGCCATGACGTTGCAGGGACACCAAACATACCTTTTAAACAACCATCAGATAAACAAAACAGACAATAAACATAGGAAGTAACAACACCAACGCCAGTGACTAAAGCATATCATCAAAACCCAGATTAGGGCTCTCAAATGTGCCAGGTGCCATCATCATCAAGCAGAAGACGGAAAGAACCAGACGTGAGGTCACGCCGACGCCACCAAAGGCGATCGATAGACCACCGGCGGCGTCAAAATCGGCATATCTGAGCCGGTTTCAACATGCACCACCATCCATAGACGGTTGCGATACATGGGTCCACAAGAGTCGCCACCTACACACAAAGCCACAATCGGCTATCGACGACATAGACTTCGCGTGGGTGCAGCGACGGAGGCGTTGCAGGCGGTGAATGAACAGACCATCTCCCTCATTCTCTCATCTAGAAAGAGGGTTTAAATGGGGGAAACCCAAAAGGTGCAATTGATATCGACGGTGACGGTGGTGGTACGACGGTGGCAGCACGCCGACGATCACCAAACAGACCATCTCCCTTCAACCTGTCATCTCTCTTTCTCTCTCGAAATAATGGTGGTTTAAATATAGAGAAACCCCAAAAGAACAAACCACCCCTCGCCGGAAAACGGAAATGACCAAAATGCCATAAAACCTGAACAGTAACCACTGTTCATTACTGTTTATTTGAACTTGTTTTTAAATATATAGGAAAATATATGTTGCTGGTCAAAATTAGAAATAGAAGTCAAAATTGAAATCTCCCAAACACAAACTCTCCCGATGCTTCTGTCTCTCTTTCTCTTCGATTCCAAAATGAAACCAACCAAAATTGAAAATCGTTGGTTGATGGTCGATGGTCTGTTCCGATGGTTGTCGATGCTTCTTTGGGGTGTGTTGGAATCGATGGTGACCGGTCGAAGATGACGATGGTCGATGATGTGGTTTCAGTCGGAAATCAAACCCAAATTGAAGATTGGTGATGATGATTAATGAAGATAATGTTCGATGTGGTTTCGGTCTGCTATGGGTGCTGATTTGGTTGGAAATTTTAGCAGATCGTGGTGATGGTTTGCGATGGAGCGGTCGATTAGAGGTTGAATGTACGCTGTGAGATTCAAGCTTAGGTGTCCGCTGTGGGTTTAAGATTGTGCGTTATATGTTTGAAATCTGTTCATCCGATGTATGTTCAACTGGCTCAACACTTTAATTCGTCAGCAATGAATCGAACCATGTCCGTCCGCTAAATTTTGATGCTTGTTATCGCTCTGAACAGTAACCACTGTTCATACTGTTCATTTAAACTTGTTTTAAATATATAGGAAAATTTCTGCAGTTAAAAAAAATAAAATATCTTTAATATTCGAAAAAGAGTGTAGATATGACATATCTCGTTTAAAATAATAATAATTTAAACTTTAATTAAAAAAAGAACAATTATCCATACGAAACACCACTTTTCGTCCCTCGATTTCTTTTTCTTGCTCTGAAAACTGCCCCTGTCATTCCTCTTTTCATGAGAAAACACTTTTCTTTACCACATATTCTACATCTATATCTACATGTTGTATGTCTCACTCATCTTCACTTTACCTCTGTCTCTTTCAACAACCCATTGTGTGTGACAATGGGCATGTTTGGGATTGCTTATTTTGTTGAAAAGGACTTTTGAGAAAAAGACTTATTGACTTTTAACTTTTGAAAAGTAGTTTTTATAAAAGTGTTTGGATTAGCTTATAACTGAAAAGTCAATAAGTTGTTTTCTGAAAAGTGTTTGGTTTAGCTTCTTAGTGTAAAATGACTAAAAGGACATTCTGTTAAAAGTCAATAAGCTGTTTTCTAATAATGTTTGGGATTGCTTATTTTACGCTGTTTTCTATTTCCGCCTTGCAAAACGAAAAAAAAATAAGAAATATAAAATAAGATTCGTTTACATAATTTATAAAAAATAATAGCATACTACATTCATCTCCATGAGAATGTTAAAATAACACCAACATTGCACAATGTTATGAAGCTAATGTGATACTACATTCATCTCCGCGATTCCATCAAATCTTGCGTAATTATATCTCTTATTGCTGCCATATATGTAACATCATGATCCGAACGATTTGTAGCCGGAAGTTCTTCATTAATGTCATTTGCAGTACCACCTTCTCTAGGATTGTAAGATTCTTGTTGGGCGGTGTTAAATGCTTCATCAAAGCTACCAGCCTTTCTAATAAAATTATGGATCGCCATTGACGCTATCACACATACTCACTTGGTGCTTGTATGTATAGTTAACATGCATATCTCTTAATAACGCCCATCTAGCTTTCCACACTCCAAAAGTTCTTTCAATAATGTTTCGCAACGATGAGTGGTAATAGTTAAATGTCTATTTTGGTCCCCGAGAGCACGCATGGCATACTATGTCCACGTTGAAAATCCGGTATATGATAACGAATGGTTTGACCTTTGTACGGAGCAAGATAACCTTAGTATTTGGGTATCCGGCATCAACAACGTAATATTTATCTACAAATAAAACATACAATAGTTAGGTTTTTCTAACATGTATAACAAATAAAAAATACATGCAGAACAAATCATTATACTAACCACCAGTTGGATGTGGAAACTGAAGTTCTGGTCTCCGTAAGGCTTCATTGAATATTCTTGTGTCATGTGCAGTCCCCTCCCATCCGGCCCATACAAATGTAAAGCACATGTTAAAATCACAAACAGCCATTATTATTTGTGTGCATATCCCTTTCGACCAATGTACTTTGGTTGTTCCATCAATCGAACCGATGCCCTCACGTGCGTCCCATCAATAGCGCCAATACAATCCTACAAATCCAAAAAGATGAAATGATTAAGTCATTTGTTAATTAGAACATTGGAACGCATAAAGTTAGATAATACCTTGAACATTGGATAATACCGAAAAGCTGAGAACTACCATGGCCAAAACTAAATCAAAACTAGATGCAACTGTATATAGAAGAAACTTAAACCATAATGGCCAAAACTAAATCAAAACTAGATGCAACTGTATCTGGTTTTAAAGGCCCATGTTGGCATATAAATAATACAAGCAGGTTATAGAATTGCACCATGAATAAACATATAGCAGGTTATAGAATTGCACTAACTAACATCTATATAAAATACAAGCAGGTTATAGAATTGCACTAACTTACTACTACTGATATGCAGGTTATAGAATTCAACGGTGTTATAATTCAGCTAAATAGTCGTCAAATATGCATCTAGTTAATACTCTAGTATGAAAGTAAGAGCTCTCACTGGAGTTATTTTGCGAAAAGAAGAGTGTGATGTTCAGATGTTCTCATGAATTAAAATTATTGCTCTCAGTTACATGTATCATAGAAAAGTTGGTCTGCAATTTAGGTTTGAGATGCATTTGAAGTGTATTCTCTTAGATGTTATTCAGCATAAGATTAATTTGAAGCAAACAACATTCTCTAGGCAGGTCGGAAAAATGTCTTAAGTAGATGTAGGAAGTATAAATTGCAACAGTGTGAAATTCAAACTCAATCCCAAACACCCCCCTAGTCCATATAGCAGAAAACTTTTAACGAATTAGTTCTTGCAATCTTATAAGCTACTTCATAAAAAATTCAAACTTGATTCAATACAAGAAATGACCCAAAAGCTGAGAAACTACTCACTAGTCACTAACAACAACCTCAAGCGGTTTTCAACATTTCTACTGATCAATTCAAAATCCTATCCGAAACTATAATAACCATACCGGTAACCCAAATAACCTCGTCAGGCATTTCATCAAACACTTCATATGCATCATCCTCATCACAAGATTCACGAATTTCTCTCAACCCCATCTCATTCCCATCTACCCACTTCCATATAAGTTTGTTAAACACATACAAACTAACAGTACCATGTAATGTTTCTAATCACAAATCTTACAATCTAACTTTAGCCATAAAGTGGGAGTTAACAACATCAAGAAATAATAAATGGGATGCATACCTACAGAAATAATATTCCGACGCCGGAGATGAGTATCGACGGGAGGAAGAAGTGGTGGTTCTATAAGCGGCGTACTCGTCTTTGTGCCTGGGATAGCGATGCAGGAGATTATTGATGTTGTTGATCGATATATAACACGAAGAGGTGAAGATAGTTATGGCGAAGTTGGTGGAAGGGATTAATAACGATGGGAAAGGTTGGCGTCGGGGAGCACGATGGGAAAGCCGGCGATGGGATCGGAGGGATGGGACGGATGCGATCGAAGAAGCATTGATGGTGAGGGCATTAATGGCATTGGGGTCCGGTGACCGAGAGCAGGGAGCGAGAGCGGCGCATCTATGGAGCATCATCGGAGGTTGGTGAGGACGTTAATGGCGGGAATGCACAGCGGAGAGCAGGGATCGATGGGGCTGGTGAGGGAACTGAGGGCATTTATGTAAACTGGAAGCATAACTGAGAAGGAGGTGAAAATAAGTTAGTACCCACTAACTTATAAATTTCTCCTTTTTTACCTCATTTTAGAAGTTGTTTTAAACCTCCTTTTAACCCATCCAAACACTATTTTAACTTATTAACTTTACAAAAGTTAATAAGTTAAAAGTAGCTTGAAAATAAGCAATGCCAAACACCACCAATATCCTCACCACATTCCCAAAATTAGGGTTCATAACATGAATCAGTCACTCCACATTTGCCATTGCATGCCATTTTATGATCTGGGTCCATCGATGCTCCACCCATTTCGAATCACCGACCCGATTCCTGATCTGGGTCTCTGTTCTTTTGTGTTTTCACCGTTGTATACCCCTGTTGATGATTATGTAAAAGGTTGATGCTTTTGAAGGTTGGTGAAATGGGAGTGTTTGAATTAGGGGTGTGTGGAAAGTGTTTGTAGTTGGAAACTGGGATTTAGGGTTTTGGGGAAATGGGGGTGGGTATTGAATCTGTTGGAACTAGGGTTTTGAATGTGGGTAAATTGAAGGAGAGCAAGAAGAAAGAAGATGATGATGGTGAAGATGCAGGGTGTTGGGTTAAGTTTAGGTTGTTTGGAAGGTGCATTTCTTCAAGGGCTGAAGTTGAGAGCTCCATTAGTGGCAGCAGCACTCAATATGGTAATATAATCAGTTTACTCTGTTTGTTTATTTGAATCTTTGTTAGCTAGAATTGCAGTTTTTGGTATGGAGTATGTGTGTTTATTTGGTACCATTTATGGTTTTAATGTTGAATCACCTGTTAATGGTGACAGTGTATCCCAATTTGCAAGTTATTTTTGGTGTTAGTTTAAGTTCTTTGAGCTTAATTGGAATGTAGGAAACAAGATATTTGTGATCAGTGGTACCTTAGTAAGAAAATCTACCAACTAGTGTTGAAGTTTACAACATTGCCCTTGCTGACCACAAAACTAGAACATCAGTATCTTTTTGGGGGCTAAAGATAGAAATTTATGTCTTATCGGGAAACAGAAGTAAAGGATGAAGGTTTTAATCTTGATAAGTATAAATATTAGTTTTATTAAATGTTTGGTGGAATTTGTATTAAACTAGGATTGTATTTGTTTATTTATTTGGTTAGTTGATGGAGGTTGAGTTGGAATAGGAGTAGTATATGCTTAGTATAAATATAGGGTCAAGGGTCATTGTAAATTGTGGTCTTTCGATATTAAAGTGTTTTGTTTGTTGCTTGATCCAATTTTCCAACAAAGGAAAAGTTTATATTTTTGACTTCGTATAATGAAAAAGGAAAGATTGCTTCTTGCTTTAGAATTCTTCGTGATTGGTTTATATGTTTAATTCCGATGCATAAAAAGTTTTAGTATGAGCGTTGGAATGATAGTAGGAATTGCAGGACAAAGTTTGGTTAATCTTGATGTTGGTGACCCGACCGGATGTGAGTGATGTCTAATTGTGACCATGTTAGGTACTAAGTAACTACCACAAGGTTGCCAATAATTCATTTCCATGCATGTATGTCCCACCCCAATATAGCATTTTGAAAATACCTAACCCGTGCACGTGAAACACCCACCCGTTTCTTTGTCTCTTAGTACTCGGATCATAAATTAGGGTTACACGCACGTGTGGACATCATGTGTCATGATACTCTTAGGCTTTTAGCACATCATAGAACTTCAAGATTGAGGTAATGAAAAATTTGGGAATTCTATATGTTTCAGGGGAAAATGGTCTTCGGAATATTTGAGATTCATTCGTAGGCGCAAAGTTAAAGACCAACTTATCATTAAAGATAAAAATTATAGTAGTCGCGGATCATTTTGCAAAACTGCATCATTTTATTTTTGTTTTTGGTCATCCTTCTCTTGCAATGTTTGCATTTTCTGAAACCAAAATTGTTAGTGGATTATAATGATAAATTTACTTGAAAAGCAACAATCTTAAATTAGGAAAAATATATGTATAAACGGTTTAACAACTAAAACATTATATAGGAATATTTTTGTTTAAACGCGCATTCAAGCGAACACTTTTTCACTGATTAAATTTTTCTGTTTTTAATTTTGTTATGTGAACCAGCTGAAAGCAAATCAACAAACGATACTAGTACAGACCAACCAGCTCCTCCAGTTGCTTCATCTTCAACTACCAGCAACGGGGAAAGCATTACATCGACTCCAAACATAACCGAAGAACTCAAAATTGCTTCTCAACTTAGGAAATTCAACTTCATTGAACTTAAATCAGCAACAAGAAATTTTAGACCTGAGAGTCTGCTCGGTGAGGGTGGCTTTGGTTGTGTTTTCAAAGGATGGATCAATGAGACCGGGACCGCACCTGTGAAAGCAGGCACTGGCTAACCGTTGCTGTCAAGACTCTGAACCATGATGGACTCCAGGGTCACAAAGAATGGCTTGTATGAACCCGTTGATCCTTCACCTTTTGTGGAACTAGAGGTGGCAAAATGGGCGGGCCAAGGAACAGGTCATTTTATAGTACGGTCATTGGTTCTCACACTCTCACTCCATGTCCAGTTTTTAAAATTTTTTACAAGCAGTATATAAATATGATAGCAAAGACTGTACTTCTAACATTATAATCTTTTTTTTTATAAAAACAATGTACAAGTTTGTAAGCATTTGAACACAAATTGGGCTACTTTCGACCAAGACTCGTTTCAGTTTAGTCTAATGTTTAAGTTTTGATGATTTGACCTTTCAGGGGTGAGATATAACGAAATTGTCACTTCTACTTAAAACCATTTGCTGTGTGTGTTTTTTTTTACTTAATTTGGTTTTTTGGCAGGCGGAAGTTAACTTTCTTGGTGATCTTCTACATCAAAATCTGGTTTAGTTGATCGGCTATTGCATTGAGGATGATCAAAGGCTTCTGGTTTATGAGTTTATGCCTCGTGAAGCCTTGAAAATCATCTGTTCAGAAGTATGTCCATGCTTGTTTTCAGTTCACGCCCCGATCTTTTTAGTATTAATAGGTTGTAAATTTATTTGATCAACAGGTCACTCCCCTTACCTTGGGCTATGAGGATGAAAATCGCACTCGGTGCTGCAAAGGGTCTTGCTTTCCTCCACGAGGAAGCTGAGAGACCTGTCATATATCGAGATTTCAAAACATCAATATATTGCTCGATGGGTTTGTGGTTCAACACTAGAATTGTTTCTCATTATCCATGATATCATAATATATTTGTCGTAATAAGAATTGTAACGTGTTGTTTTTAGGACTACAACGCAAACTTTCTGATTTTGGACTCGCGAAAGACGGACCAGAAGGTGATAACCCACGTGTCTACTCGAGTGATGGGTACATATGGCTATGCTGCTCCGGAGTATGTGATGACGGTATGTTTCATGCTTTTGTTACTACAAGTCAAGGGTTCAACGGGCATTTATGTTGTTTCGATACGTTGGTTGGGGCTGTAATTTATTTTTATGATAGGTTACAATGGGTTGCATTGGGTCGGGTTGGGTTGGTTGGGTTGATCTCCCAACACTTCTTCTCGTTCTAATATAGTAATATGATGCGATGAATGGCAGGACATTTGACATCAAAGAGTGATGTCTACAGCTTCGGGGTGGTGTTACTCGAGATGATAACCGGTCGGAGATCAATGGACAAGAACCGCCCGAATGGTGAACACAACCTTGTGGAATGGGCTCGACCGTATCTCGGGGAGAGGAGGAGGTTCTACAAGCTAATAGACCCTCGTTTGGAAGGTCGGTTCTCAATAAGAGGTGCACAGAAGGCGACTCAATTGGCTACCCTTTGTCTTAGCCGTGACCCAAAGGCTAGACCGCTCATGAGTGACGTTCACGAAGCCCTGAAGCCCCTCCCGCACCTTAAAGACATGGCTTGCTCCTCCCTTACTTTCAGGCAATGCAGTCAGAGCGGACCGGAAGCAACGTGAGTAGTAAAAACGGGTCAAAAGCACAGCCAATGAGGAGTTTGTCGATTTCCAACTCCCCGTATCACCAGAATCAACCTTTTCGGTCTCCGAAACCGTGGGGTCGCTTCAGTGATGTGGTGATCTTGTAAACCTGTGAAATTGTTTTGTTGATGAATTGGTGATGTTTTGTTTATGGCATTGCTGAAACCGCTGTTTGGTTTGCATCTTCTGTGTTCAAATGTGTGTTTATGTCTGAATCTTCATGTGTTAACTAAAAACTGGTAAATTTTCAAATATGGTGCAAGTAAACGAGCCGGGTCGGGTCTTAATATATAGATTCTATAAAAGATCCATTAATAATTATTATAATTGTTTTCCATCTTTGATGATAAATTTTGTCAAGCGAGCACTCCATCCTCGTGATTTACATTTTTACTTATGGAATTTTTATATATTTATATTTTTGTGTGATCATAAATTATATATTTTTTCAACTTAAAAAATCAATTACATATTTATTTACTTAAAACATATATATTATATTTATCATTTCATTAAATTAACCTACTAGATAACTATATTATTTTGTTTTTACTAAAAAGATTTTTACATATTGATGTTTTATTATTATCGTTGTTTAGAAAATTTTAACAATTATGTTTTGTATTTAAAGATATAACTTTGATTATTGGTTATCCTTTACTATTATACCAACTATTATTTTAATAAGGTCGGTGGCTCATACATGGTCTAATGGCTACGAAGTTATAATTGAAACAAGTAAATAAACAAGAAATCGCACACAATCGGCTCCATCAATCTTAACCACATTTCGAGAATTAAATAACTAAGTTATAGATGCTTGATGAATGGTGGAATTACAGGTTTCTGAAACCCTCTTGATTAGGTTTAAATGTTTTAGGTTATGCAATTCTTTTGTTTCTTTATCATATTTTATCAGCAATTTTATATTGGGATCGAAACAGAAGACACTTTTAACTTTTAAGTTTGATTATCCTAATCTCACGGTGAGAAGTGTTTGCCTGTTTGGCATTACTTCTTGAAAGTGATTATGTATTTTTTGAATAATCAAAGATCAAATATTCATATAATGAACCGTAACAAAACGTGTCATGCAACACAGTGTTTTGTTGTTTCTTCTAAACAATCAAATGACCTCAGATGTCTTGAGTGTTTGGCAACTCTGATTATGATGAATCTATTAGGAAATGATTACATAACCAGAATAACTATTGCTATAGACTTAGAGCATCACAACCCGTTATATTTATGTGAGTGTAACTCTTATATTATATGAAATTGTTGTGAGTGGTTATGAGTGGAAAAGAAAGAAATGTTACTATTCAATTTTAGTCCGCTAGTGTTAATTTTAGTGTAGACCCCCCTCTTTTTTTGTCGATAGTGTTTAATTTAATCCGTAGTGTTAAATTTTAGTCCGGTAGTGTAAATTTTTGACCCGATAATGTAAATTTTTATATAAATATCGAGTTCGCCCCCCCCCCAACCCCCAAAAAAATATATTAATTTCGCCCCCGCCCCCTTATGATAATGTTTAAGCTCCGTCACTGCTGATCATGTTTACGGTTTTCAAATTGATTGCCGTTTGTTGACCGTGTTCTAGTTATGCATGTGTTACCACTTTTGAAATAAAAATGTTAAATTTCCGTGTTCTTATCAAAAAGTTACGTCTCTTACTTTGCAGGTTTCTTGCTTTGGTTATTAGGAAGCTTTGCGAAACAATTTGTATGCATATCAAATAACAAGATCATAAAAAGTATAAAACTAATATGATAAGAATATCATTTCCAAAATTTATTAGAGTAAGGTCAACTTCACATAATATAGAACACGTAATTTTAATAAAACTTATTTATCATATATTAATCCAAACATTAAATCAAGATAATAAGAACACAAATATTCCATACACCAACGATTAAACATCAAGCACAAATGTTAGCAAAACCTGTTTGATTCTTCATCGATTATGAACAAAACAGCCCACACAACGATCACCATCAACGCGATAATCGGATTAATTCCGGTAATCATATTACCACCACTTTTGTGGGGAGACGGTTGAGGTGCAGGAACAAATTCAACCACATCAACTGCAACTTTCATCTCATTGTAACAATAACCTCCACTTGAAAGAAAATAATATGGCTTAGGTTGAGTGAGCTCGAACACATCACGGCCCGCGCCTCTGGTGATGTTGAAGATGAATCCTTGATCATTGCAGTTTTTATAGCTGGTCTCGTTCACCTCCAGCACGTTGAACATGTTACTTATCGTACACGAAATCTGCATTAGGTTAATTCAAAACACGAGATCAGAACAATGTCGATCGAGATGATTTAGATCAAGATAAGAATTGATTTATTGTCAAAAAAATTGAATGAATGCAAAATTGATAGCGGATCGTATACTATATAGAAACCAAAAAATAATTAGAGATTTGAGCATTCGATGAGCATTCAAAGTTTTTTTATGCAACTTTATTCCATGATTATTTGTAAGTCAATCAAATGGTATTTTTGTGTGTTAAATAACGTCCTCTCATCTATAGGTTAAGGGTTTAAGTATTATAGTAAACTATAAAATAGAATTTAAAGTAGATTTAATGGATGTTGAGTAGTTGTTTAAAAATATTACATTGTTGGATGTTTGAACTAGGGTTGTAAACGAGCCGAGCGGAGCCAGGGTGGGCTTTGGCTCGGCTTGTTTTAAAACAGAGCCGAGCTGGCTCAGCTCTTTTATTTTAACGATCTTAAAATCCGAGCTAGGGCTCGACTCGTTTATAAACAAGCCGAGCCGAGCCAACTCACGAACCAACTTATTTATTTTTTACAAAATTATTTTTTATTTTTGTATATATTCGTATATATATTATCTAGATTCGTTGAAAACCATTGTATAAGATTGTTATTTCAAGAAGTATAATCATATTTTATACTTTAATAATTAGTTTTTAGTTATAAGATATCAAATAACTGTGTATGGTGTATTTTATATAATATATCATAATTTTGATTTATAGTTTATATAAATTATAATTTAGGTTTAAATTTAAACGAGCTGGTCAACGAGCCAGCTAACAAACGAGCCACGAGCCAAGTTGATCTTGGTTCGGGCTCGGCTTGTTGACAAACCGAGACGACAAACCGAGACGATCGAGCCGATTTTGACTAAGCTTTAATTGAGCTATTTTCGAGCGAGCCATGAGCCGCGAGTTTTTTAAACTTTTAAACAACCTTAATTTGAATCAGGCCAAAACAAATTGAGAGAGAGAGAGAAAGAGTGCGCTAGAGATGCTTACAAAGCCGTGGCCAACATAGAATGTCTCTTGAAGGTACCATATAATCTGATTATTTTATTTATAAAACATGCATATGCATATACAAAAATTTATTGTGACGTATGTTTATGATATATGCACTATAATCTGGCTATCATCGTTCCCAGACCCTACTCTCAATGAGATATACTAGTTATGTTTGTTTGTTTGTTTGTTTAGAAAGAGTGCGCTAGAGATGCTTACAAAGCCAGTCGCCAACATAGAACGTCTCTTGAAGGGACCAATCGTGTGTAATTCACATTAGGTTTCCACTTATCCTTTCCGCCAACCAAGTGACACACTGGATTTCTAGACATAGCGCATGTTAACACGTTGTTGTCAACGTCACCGCCACTACCACCGTCTTCAGCCGGCCAAGGACACATAATATTCTCATTGTTGGCTAAATCTTCAGCTTGATCTCTCTCACACACAAACACACCATAGAAAACACTCTGACTAGATGTTATAAATAGCTGACGAAAATAAAAATACTGGGTGAGTGGGTGACAATGGACCAGTGGCGCAAGTTAGTATGTGACGCGCATAACTTGTGTTTCACATACCCTCATGCTATCTTGCCAACATTTTTGTGCTTGCTATCCTACGCTTTCATATTTCTTCATTTTGTGGGGTATTTGTGTGAAATGTGCTACATGTAACTCACCAATTAAAGTTGATACATGATGCATGCATGATAAATGGGCAAAAAGTTTTTGCTTATATTGAATGATATTGATTTTTATGTTTTTAATAAAAGTTAAAAAATTAAATGAAGATATTGTACTACTATTTTAATAAATGAAATTGTTTTGTAATTACAAATTTACTCTACTTCTACTCTTAAAGTACACTAATTAAGTTATATAATACTTAGAGTTGAACCGAAGACTTCTCCTTTAAAAGAAAATACACTAAATTAAATTATATAATGTTTAGAGTTGAACCGGAGATCATCTCTCATTTAAATTAAAAGGCAAATCATTTGTCACGTGGGCTAGCCCAACAATGCTAATGAAATTGAATATTTGTGTAGAAACTGATGTTATGTGATAATTAAGTTGATTTACAATTGAGCAAATAGTTATTGAACCTTTTTCGACGAATATTTTTTTTTGATATTGTATACTTTAAAGGATTATTTATTTTAATTTAATCTTAAAATAACAACTCTCCTTTGTTCCAACTTTATGGTCCAACCCTAAGATACATTCTGTTGCTACACAAATCCTAATAAAGGGATTAAGGTTTGGGAGCAGTGCGAGAATAGGGTTATTACCAAAGATCAGGCAGAACTTGGCCCGACTTTGACTGTTGGGAAGCAGGATGCGGATGGGCTTGGCTTCGGCTGAGCAGAATGTCGAGGATCAGGCTGGAACTGGATCTGGACTTCGGGTGGGCTTGGCTATTGGATGAGCAAAGTATATGTGAGACAAAAACAACACCGTGAGACTCGCCTCGGGCAGAAAGGGTTTTCCCCCCGAGACACACTCCGGTGTGAGAATAAGTATGTATTGAGAGAATTTGAAAGGATTGATTAGTGAATAGCTAAGTGGAGTGTGAGTGATATGAGAATATGTCCTCTGCCCATGGAATGGAAGAGGTATTTATAGTGTTTGTGGATGGAAACAGAACATGACATGGTTCTATTCTTGAAGTTTGTGGTCACCAACATGAGCCTGAAATCCCTCAGTCAGGGGTTTTATACCTTCCTGGTGCAAAGGGTTTCTGACTTGGAATTAATGTCATTTATCTTTGTAGTTGACTTGGGGATTTTAGAGGCTGCATTGATCTTCTGTCAGTGTTTTGGCTTTATTCGTTTTGTCATCTTACGTTTCTCTCTTGTTCTCTTACTACCAATGAAATGGAAGAGGTATTTATGCTACGTGTTTAAAAGTGTAGACTGAAGTTGTGTTCCCGTTGTCTCTCAGTGGAAGTATATGTCGCGACTTAGGTTTGACTTCTCAGTCGCGGCTTAAGCGTGCCTAGTCTTTGCTTCGTTGGGGTAACCCGTGGTTTGGCCTGCCGCTTGGGTGACCCGCGGCTTGGCATGCCGCTTGGGTGAGATGCGACTGGGGCTTGCCACCCAAGTGGGCCGCGGCTGGGATGATCCGCGGCTGTGGTGATCCGCGACTGGGGTGATCCGCGGCTGGGGTGATCCGCGGCTGGGGTGATCCGCGGCTGGGGTGATCCGCGGCTGGGTGATCCGCGGCTGGAGTGATCCGCGGCTGGGGCTTACAACCTAGTTTTACGTTTTATCGGTTCAGGCTTTGTTTGTCTTTTGGGGTGATACCCTTCATGTCCCCCCAATCCAATGTTATGGTTTTCACCATATCATTGGAATAATAAAAAGAAAAGGTTTAGTTTTTCATAGCTTTCCTTCGTCCTTCTTACATCATTCGCACTGTTACATTCATCACTATCATCGGAAGGACAACACATCGCCCTTTCTGATTTCTTTGAACACCATTGTTGCTATGTCTGATTCGAGTCTTGCAGATATACAAGCTTTCCTCACTCGTACTGAATTTGAATAGTTTTACTTGAGGATCCTCTCTATGTTTTTTACTTATGTGCTAATGGAACTCTTGTCAGTTTATGTTCTTCTTTGGAATAAACTTTTATCGTCCATGTTCAGACTAACGTATGAACATGGCGAGTAATGGTATTTTTTAGGATAGTAATTACCTGTTAAACGTCTGAACACGCCTTGAGCTATTATGATGTCGATCTCGACTAATATGCCAAGATTATCATCTCAGCTGCGGCTTGCAACACGTAGGATCTCGGCCAAGGCTATTAGTTGTAGTACGATTGGTGCCAAGTTATGATTTTGTGTAAAGAATTATGATTGAAATCAGCATAGTGACCTGTATTGCGATAGTGGTTTATATCACCATATCTTATTTTTTATGTTTTCTTGGAGGACTAACCTCATCTATAACCAACACTTGAAGATCGCGTATCATTTTCTTCTTCTTCACTTTCTTTTCATTTCTTTAAGATGATATTGCTTTTTGCTCGAAATGTATGCCGAAACTTGACACTTGAAGAGATTATTTGGATGCGTTTAAGGATTGACCTGTAGCTGATATGGACATCCGCCGTGTGGCAACTAGTTAGGTTTTCTCATGCTTGTGCAATCACGTGATAGTTGTTTTCTGGCTAAATAACCTCTTTACATTATCTGCCCAAATATAGGTAAGTATTTAATTGATTTCAATACTGTCTACTGAAACATAGTTGAGCAACTAATCAGCTTGTAGTGCTTTCTACCCAAACATGGTAGGATGACTTGGCTAATTCAGATATGGTTATGAAATTGACATTGATATTATCAACTTAAACATGGTTGATTTAAATAATTTCAATTTATCGACTCAAACATGGTTGAGTGATTCAGATGGATTCAAACTTATCTACCCAAAAATGGTTGGTTGCTTCAATCATTTCCATGGTTATTGACTTAGGCCTGGTTGAGTTTTTTGATTGCATTATCTACCCAAGCGTCGTTGGGTGATTCAATTTTCATAATTATTAGCTCAAGAATGGTCAAGTAATTTGTTTGCTTTGACCTCATCTACCCAAGCATGGTTACTTGCTTGATCTCATGGTTACTAAATCAAACATATGTGAGTTACATGATTGCTTTAACATCATATACCCAAGCCATGTCACTTGCTTGACTTTATGGCTACTAAATCATATATGATTGATTGTTACTTGGTTACTTGTAACATCATCTACCCAAGCTTGGTTACTTGCTTGATTTCACGGTTACCAAACTTTATGATTGAGTTACTTGGTTGCTTGTAACCTCATCTACCCAAGCTTGGTTACTTGCTTGATTTCATGGTTAATTAAACTTTAACATGATTGAGTTACCTGTTGCTTGTAACATCATCTACCCCATCTTGGTTACTTGCTTGATTTAATGGTTAATAAAATCAAATCATGATTGAGTGACTTTGATTATGCTTAACACTATCTACCCAAGCGTGCTTGGGTGATTTAATTAATTGCTTTTAAAGTTGTCCACCCATACGTGGTTTGGTGGCTTAATTGCTTTTAACTTTTTCCACCCATACGTGGTTGGGTGACATAATTGCTTTTGAAATACACCATTTGTTACGTATAAATACATGTAACACTTATGAAGCTAGACTCCATTCCATGTATGTAGGATGGTGGCGAGATCTAGTTAAATGAGTTTGTACGCGCCATTGTTCCTAACTTCCTTGATTAAATAAGGACTTTAACTTAGGCCCTCCATGGATTCGGGTTTGCTGAATCATTACACGCCAATTTAATATGTTTATCGGAGGCAGCATACTTCGAGTTTCATATAGCAAACTAGAAATGGATTGATTAGCTGGAATCAAACTAGAGGATTCAGAGATGGAACTCACATTCTTTCATTGAAACAATTGAGCACCTGTCGCAGCTCAACACCGGCTCCATCTAGCCACCAGCCGTGGCTTAACATGGCCAAAGCTCATACTAGTCAAAGGTCATACCAGCTAAGTCTCAACACCGGCTGAAGCTTACACCAGCCAAATCTCAGTACCAGCTGAAGATCACAACAGCCAAATCTCTTGAAGCTCACACCAGCCAAATCTCAGTACCAGCAGAAGCTTACACCAGCCAAATCTTAGCACAAGCTGAAGCTCAAACCAACCAAATCTCAGTACCAGCAGAAGCTTACACCAGCCAAATCTCAGCACAAGCTGAAGCTCACACCAGTCAAATCTCAGCATCAACTGAAGCTTACACTAGCCAATCAGCACCGGCTAAAGCTCACACCAGCCAAATCTCAGCATCAGCTGAAGCTCACACCAGCCAATCTCAGCACCAGCTGAAGCTTACACCAGCCAAATCTCTGCACAAGCTGAAGCTCACACCAGCCAAATCTCAGCACCAGTGCAAGGTGGAGTTCTATCTTTCAGTTGCTCACAGGCCTTCTTTCCTCTAACGAACGCTTTCGCCCTCTCCAGCATTCGTCCATCGTTTTCGGGAGGTGTTGAGGGAACCTTTCTCCTAGCTGATCGTTCCTCACTCCGTGGATGAATGCCGAAATTCAAATCGTTTCCCCAGCTCCTCTGACCTGCATGCTTTCTTTTGAGTTCGTGATAAAATTCTCAATGGACTCGCCATCTCCCCTTTTGATGTGTGTAGCTCTGTCAGGTCCTGGCAGATAACCTTTGCTGGCTGAAGTTTCTCAGAAGTCTTCTTCTAATTCCTCGAAGCTACCTATCCTCCGACTGGGAGGCTGTCAAACCTCACTCTTGCAGCACCTGTTAAGTTTGGGCAAACATGTGGCACCACACAGGGATTGACCACTGTTCCACTTCAGCTGCACCTATGAAAATCACCAAGTGGTCATTGGGGTCTCCCAAACCGTTGTGCTTGCCTACATTGGATGACATTTTTAGTTTCGGAGGAAAAGTGAATTCCGATATTCTGGGTGTGAACTTGGACCTGGCCCGTGCGGTCAATGGGCGGTACGGTTTACTGAAATCATCGTCTTCTGCAGGTTTTCCACCCGCCTTGGCTGCACCTTGATTCGTTTTTGTTTTATCTTCAACATTCTTCACCGCATCGCCTTGATCGCCTTCCTCCTCCTCCTGGTTCTTTGGAGTGTCTTCATACTCCAAACGTGTCCGGATATCCTTCAATCGTTGTAACACCCGGAAATTTTTCCAAGCGAGTCAAGTAATAATAGTGGGCTCGGACGAAAGTCATTTAATAAATATAAATGGTTGTGGGTGTTAGACCGAGTTAACCCTTCGGGTCACGAGTTTAACGAGTTTGGGGTCGCGGGAACGCCTGGCATATATATAGATGGACGAGGTGAACAACTCTCATTTGCACTTAAACACCCATTTCTAGAGAGAGAAAGTGTAGAGAGAGAAAGTGTCGGATCGAGGCTCGGGTGGTCAAGAATCGAAGGCTGGTGTTCGTGGACTCCTAAACAACAAGAATCGAGTTAAGAAACGTAGTATAATTGTTCCATTTGGTTTGGGTTTTTGGGGGTTTTAAAAAGTGGCACAAATCGCCCAAAAAACGCACGTTTTAGGGTAATAAAACATGTAAGAAGCTTAGATTTAGGTTCCTGGATGATAACCCAAGGTTTGGGTGTAAAAGATCGAAGTTTTGGGTTAAAAATGGGTTGGTTCGTAATTTCAGCTCGTCCAGTGAACCTATGTATTCGTCCAGTGAACCTATGTATCGTCCAGCGAAGCTAGCAGAGAACCTAGCAGAGAACCTATCAGCGAACCTATAGATTCTTAGTAGATTCGCTGACATTGTCATCCAACGAAAGTTAGGCAAACTGGCAGCAAAGATGCCAGAGAACCTAGCAGCGAATCTATCAGCGAACCTATCAGCGAATCTATCAGCGAACCTATCAGCGAACCTAGCAGCGAATCTAGGCAGAAATTAACTCCTTGAGTGTTAACTTATCTGAAGGTGGGTGTAGTGCAACCATATCTTTTAAAGCTTGATTGAGAAGCTACTCATCAAGTACAGGTGAGTTTCTAGGACCCCTCATTTCCTGTTTTAAATGATTTTGGGGCTGGAACACCATATAAACCTGTTTATTGAAATATGTATGTATGGCCCATTTGGGGTATAATGTTGTGATGTACGTTTAAGGTATGATAGTGGACTTGGGCGTGTTGTATGAGGTCCTAGCATGGGTCCCAAGGTCTAGCAGGGACAATTAGGGCGGTTGTACCCAAAATGATGCATAGTTAAGTCCCGGCTTCCGGGAAAGATACAGAAGTATGTGCCTGTAGATGACTGATGATGTATGCTATGTATGTATGATGCTATGTATGATGATGTATGTATGATGGGTGTGTGTTCCTTATGATGATGTATGTATATCTTTCACGACTCATGTATTATGACGATGAACGAACAAAGTATTATGTACGTAAAGTGAAAGGTAATGAAAGAGGAACACGATGACGAATGCATGTATTAATGAATGAATGAATGAGTAATATGATGATGAATACATGCATTAACGAACGAACGAATTAAGTCTTGCAAACATTGAATAAGTCGATTGGTCCTTCTTTGTGATTGGCCATGGTCATGGTACCTCTACCGCTTACCTACTAGTACCGTGGCATACGCTTAGATTCACGGCCCGGTAGCTAAGGCTACTGTGGCATACGCTCTATTGATTCACGGCAGCAGTAGCTAAGACTGATCGGGGTATAGCATATGGTATTGGTACATCAGAATTCAATGTGTAATTAGAATGAAACGGGATCCTTGTCATTCGAGCACAGTAATCATAGCCGAGTGCTATGAAGTGGGTAAAGCCTGACAGGATCCATATGAGAAGTTAAAGATGATGATGTATAACGAACGATGAAGATAATAATGAATATTATCTCTGTGTATGTATGATGTATGATGATGTGAAAGAATGGTTTCTAATGGAAATATAATATGTTTATATAAAACTAGAACTCACTCAGCAACGCTGACTTTTTATGTGTTTCCAGTTGGCAGGTAGCGTTGCTGGGGATGGCACGAGGCGGCTACTCAGCTCTTTTGGGATGGCATTCTCCTTTTGATAATGCTGCACGCACTGGAGTGCGGGTGCATAATACATGCAACAAAGTATGTTGCATGAGAGTGTCAAGAGTTCCTTAAGGGTTCCGATGTACGGAATTACTTAAGGAATCTTCTTCATGATGAATAATTTTATGTTTTATAATAGAGGTCACTGTTTATGACCCTATGATTGTTGAGGATTCACATAAACGGGATTATTTAACAAATCCCCGGTTTCATATGTTTCAGCAGCAATCATAGTAAAGTTAGGCAATGTAAAGAAAGCTTGTATTTTGTAACCCAGTTAACGATGTAATGTATTGTAAAGCTTTTATGTTGAAATGAGAATGTATCTCTTTTAAATTCCACTGTGATAATTTACTTTGATTTATGAAGTTTATGCAAATATATATTTTATGCGCGATGAATGACCAGCTGTGAGGTGCCCGGGAGCGGGGCCTTACAAGTTGGTATCAGAGCAAAAGTTTAAGTAAAACGGGTAAATTTTCAAAATAAACCTAAAACTTAAACTGAAAATGGGACAGAAAAACGGGAAGAATGCCATCTGAGTAGCTGCGTGCCATCAGGTATTTTCTTAAAAGATTAACTAGTATGATGTGCGTATGTATGTGGTATACGTGTACTGTTAGATTTAGATGCCAGTGTAGTCATGACGGGTGATGCTCAGGGTGCGAAGAGTAAAGTAAGTGGCTAATCACAACTGGCCACTGTAATTAGAGACTTACTATGCTTGACATAACTGAGCTATTTCCTTGAATGACCGTGTTGGTATTTGAACCTTTCAGTATGTGATAGAAGATGGTCGTGGTAGATCATCTAAAGCCCCACGTGGTGGAGGCGGTGGCGGAAGTGGTGCGGAACCACGAGCGACAAGAGAAGACCTAGACTAGAGAAGAAGGTTCCTGAAGAACCTGATACTACTCCTCCAGAGGGAGTGGATGAGAGTGTTGATTTGAGGGCCTCGGTAAAAGAGGCAGTGGTCGAGGAGGTGCACCAGGTCATGCAGACGATCTTACCGTCTGTAGTGACCGAGGTGATAAAGCTGTACATGAAGATGAGAGGCGAGGGAGGAATCGATCCTCAGGAAGACAGCATCAACAAGAGCCGGAAACGGTTCTTTCTGATGATGAAGAAGAGGAAGAGGAGGAGGAGTCAGTGCCTGAGACACACGGGGTTGTAACTACTGGGCGTTTATGAGGTGCAAGCCCCCTACTTTTGATGGCTCTGGCACCGCTGCTGATGCTCACCAATAGGTGAGGGAAATGGAGGCTGTCCTCGATATTAGTGATTGTCGAGAGGACAAGAAGGTGAAGTTTGCTACCCATTCTTTTACGGGGTCGGCCTTATGCTGGTGGGACAACATAGTCCAGGCCGAGGGTAGCAGGGCCATTGGAAACATGAAGTGGTCCGAACTGAAAAGGATGGTGATCGAGGAGTACAGTCCTCGTCGAGAAATGGACAAGGTGAGAGAGAGTTTCTGCAGCTGGAAGCAGGGATGATGACCCACCAACAGTACACCACCAAGTTTAATGACATGGCGAGAATGGTGCCGGACCAGGTGACGCCGTTGTCTCGAAAGATCAACCGGTATATCCAGGGGCTGCCAGCCGACATCCGCACGCACTTGATCACTGCCCGACCGAGTACTTTTAGGTCGGCAGTAGATTTGGCTGGGCGGCTATACGATGAAAGGGCTAGGGTGGTGAAGGCTGAGGGTGGTAAGAAGGGAGGT
This sequence comes from Flaveria linearis, assembly GCA_024085815.1. Lineage (NCBI taxonomy): Eukaryota > Viridiplantae > Streptophyta > Magnoliopsida > Asterales > Asteraceae > Flaveria > Flaveria linearis. The sequence goes on from JABSNV010001115.1 coordinate 87,501, forward strand.
GGCGAGAAAAGTTGGCAGGGAAAGAGATTTGGTCGAGGTGATACCTCGACAAGTAACAAGAAGGCAAGGGTGGATGACCGCCGTGTGGTCATGTCAGGAGCAGGGTTTGAGAAAGTGTGGCCAATGTGGGAGAGAGCACTCGGGGGAGTGCAAGTGGGGATCCAACATCTGTTTCAGATGCGGGAAGGTAGGGCATATGTCAAAGGACTGCCGGATGGGCAAGTGTTTTAACTGTGGGGAAAGTGGTCATATGAGCAGAGATTGCAAGAAGCCGAGGGCTGAGGGCTCCGGGGAGAAGGAGAAGAAGGAGGGAGGAGAAGCACCAAGGGCAAAGGCCAGGGCGTTCACGATGACGCAAGAAGAGGCTAGGACGGACCCTGACGTGGTGTCCGGTACGTTCCTGATAAACCAAATTTTAGCCTCTGTGTTATTTGATTCGGATGCTAGTAGGAGTTTTATTTCTACTACCTTCTGTGCTAAACTGCTGTTAGGAGTAAATGCCTTGATGAGTCCTTTGACGTAGAAACTGCTATTGGTAAATCCACTAGGGTTACGGATGTGATAGAGGACTGTGCCGTAGAATTAGAAGGTCATAGGTTTGCTGCCAAGTTACATGTGATGCCCCTAGGAGGATTTGATGTAGTATTAGGGATGGATTGGTTAGCAACCTATGAAGCGAATATCGTGTGCCGAAGGAAATGATTAGGCTGACGGCGGCTGATGGAAGTCCGGTGACAATATATGGCGATCGAGTTACGACGATTCCGAAGGTGATCTCGTGGCGGTGGCGGGAAAGTTATGAGGCGCGGATGTAGCGCCTACTTATGTTATGTAAAGAATGTAGAGACGCCAACTCCACAACTATCCGATGTACCAGTTGTGCGTGACTTTCCAGACGTGTTTCCCGAAGACTTATCGGGATTGCCACCTGACCGAGAGATCGAATTCCAGATCGACCTGATACCGGGTGCTCAACCAGTCGCCAAGGCACCGTATCGCTTGGCTCCGACGGAGATGAAAGAGTGATGGAGCAGTTGCAAGAACTGCTAGATAAGGGGTTATTCGACCGAGTATCTCACCTTGGGGTGCTCCGGTCTTGTTTGTGAAGAAGAAGGACGGTAGCATGAGAATGTGTATCGACTACCGTGAGTTGAACAAATTGACGATAAAGAATCGGTATCCGTTACCGAGGATCGACGACTTGTTCGACCAGCTCCAGGGTGCCAGTTGGTTCTCGAGGATAGATCTTCGATCTGGCAACCATCAATTGAAAGTGAAGGAGCAGGACATTCCTAAAACAGCTTTCGAACGCGCTATGGTCATTACGAGTTTCTTGTCATATCTTTTGGTTGACCAATGCGCCAGCTGCTTTTATGGATTTGATGAACCGGGTGTGTCGGCCAATGTTAGATAAATCAGTGATTGTGTTCGTCGATGATATCTTGATTTATTCAAGGAGCGAAGAAGTGCATGCCGGTCACATTCGGAAGTGTTGGAGACTTTGAGAAGGGAGAAACTGTATGCTAAGTTCTCCAAGTGTGCTTTTTGGTTACGCGAGATGCAATTTCTGGGTCACGTGGTAAATGCTCAGGGGATAATGGTGGACCCAGCAAAGGTTGAGGCCGTGATGCAATGGAAGTCGCCAAAGACGCCAACCGAGATTCGCAGCTTCTTGGGATTGGCGGGCTACTATAGAAGATTTATTCAAGACTTTTCAAAGATAGCCTCACCTTTGACAAAATTGACTCGCAAGGATGTAAAGTTCGTGTGGGGTCGAGAACAGGAGGATGCTTTTGAGGAGTTGAAGACGAGACTGACACAAGCTCCTGTCTTGACATTGCCCGAGGGAAATGAGGACTTAGTGGTCTATTCGTATGCATCCTATTCTGGGTTAGGTTGCGTATTGATGTAACATGGAAAGGTAATAGCTTATGCATCTCGACAACTGAAGACCCACGAAGTCAACTATCCCACGCACGATTTAGAACTAGCTGCGGTGGTTTTCGCGTTGAAGATTTGGCGGCACTATCTATATGGGACGAAGTGTACCATCTTCACGGACCACAAGAGCTTGAAGTACTTTTCGAGCAGAAAGATCTGAACATGAGGCAAAAGCGATGGTTAGAGCTGATCAAAGACTATGATTGTGAGATCCACTACCATCCGGGCAAAGCCAACGTGGTGGCGGATGCCCTTAGCCGGAAGGAAAGGCCCGAGCCGATTCGGGTAAAGGCTTATCAGCTAATTATGACCTCCGATGTGATGACACAGGTTAAGGAGTTCTAAGACGAGGCTTTGAAAGAAGATCGTCTTAACTCCGAAAGGATGAGAGGTCTAGTTACGGAATTGGGGAGAGAACACTCTTGGTGTTAAGACCCGATTTGGGCGGATGTGGATTCCTCGATACGGGGACCTACGAGGAAAGATAATGGACGAAGCCCATAAGACTCGATACTCCATTCATCCCGGTGCTACCAAGATGTATCACGATATGAAGAAAGATTATTGGTGGCCGGGTATGAAACGTGATGTAGCGGAGTACGTGAGTAAGTGCCTCACTTGTCTTCAAGTGAAGGCGGAAACACCAGAAACCATACGGGAAGATCCAGCCGTTGGATATACCCGAATGGAAGTGGGAGCATATCACCATGGATTTCATCACAAAGCTACCACGTACCCCGAAAGGGTTGATACTATATGGGTGATAGTCGACCGTTTGACGAAAAGCGCCTACTTCCTACCGATCCGCGAGACGTATTCATCTGAAAGATTGGCGGATCTGTTCATCAAACAAATCGTAGCTCGTCATGGCGTGCCGGTGTCCATTGTGTCTGATCGTGACACCCGTTTTACATCGAAATTCTGGAAGAGATTCCATGACGCGATGGGGACGAGACTACATATTAGTACGACATATCACCCTCAGACAGACGGTCAGTCTGAGAGGACGATTCAAACACTCGAAGACATGCTTCGGGCGTGTGTGATTGACTTTGGAGGAAGTTGGGACGACCACTTGCCGTTAGCAGAATTCTCGTACAATAACAGTTATCATGCCAGCATTGGCATGCCACCTTACGAGATGTTGTACGGTAGGAAATATAGGACGCCTGTATGTTGGGGAGACATTGGGCAGAAGGAACTGGGAGGTGTTGAGGTAGTTGAAGCAACGACTGAGAAGTTAGAAAAGATCAAAGCCTTCATGAAGGAGAGAAAGATAGGCAAAAGTCGTATGCGGATAAGAGGCGGAGACCGATAGAGTTCAAGGTTGGTGACCGAGTCATGTTGAAGGTCTCGCCCTGGAAAGGCATTATCCGGTTCAGAAAACGAGGAAGCTAAGCCCGAGATATATAGGACCTTTCCGAATCATCGCTCGAGTAGGAGAGGTAGCCTATCGGCTTGAACTGCCAGATGAGTTAAGTGGAATTCATCCCACATTTCATGTATCTTATCTGAGAAAGTGCTTAGCTGACGAAGACATGATTGTTCCACTAGAGGATATTGAAGTAGACGAACGACTCAATTACATTGAGCAACCAGTGGCAATCATTGATCGTAAAGAAAAGAGGTTAAGGAATAAAGTGGTTCCTCTTGTGCGTGTACAGTGGATGCACAGGAAGGGATCCGAGTCTACGTGGGAGACTGAAGAAGAGATGAGACAACATTACCCACACCTGTTTGAGGAATAACAGGTTTCGGGGACGAAATCTAAATAAGGGGGGTGGACTTGTAACACCCAGAAATTTTTCCAAGCGAGTCAAGTAATAATAGTGGGCTCGGACGAAAGCCATTTAATAAATATAAAATGGTTGTGGGTGTTAGACCGAGTTAACCCTTCGGGTCACGAGTTTAACGAGTTTGGGGTCGCGGGAACGCCTGGCATATATATAGATGGACGAGCTGAACAACTCTCATTTGCACTCAAACACCCATTTCTAGAGAGAGAAAGTGTAGAGAGAGAAAGTGTCGGATCGAGGCTCGGGTGGTCAAGAATCGAAGGCTGGTGTTCGTGGACTCCTAAACAACAAGAATCGAGGTAAGAAACGTAGTATAATTGTTCCATTTGGTAAAAACCCGGATTTGGGTTTTTGGGGTTTAAAAAGTGGCGCAAATCGCCCAAAAAACGCACGTTTTAGGGTAATAAAACATGTAAGAAGCTTAGATTTAGGTTCCTGGATGATAACCCAAGGTTTGGGTGTAAAAGATCGAAGTTTTGGGTTAAAAATGGGTTGGTTCGTAATTTTCAGCTCGTCCAGCGAACCTATGTATTCGTCCAGCGAACCTATGTATTCGTCCAGCGAACCTAGCAGAGAACCTATCAGCGAACCTATAGATTGTCTAGTAGATTCGCTGACATTGTCATCCAACGAAAGTTGGGCGAAACTGGCAGCAAAGATGCCAGAGAACCTAGCAGCGAATCTATCAGCGAACCTAGCAGCGAATCTATCAGCGAACCTATCAGCGAATCTATCAGCGAACCTATCAGCGAACCTAGCAGCGAATCTAGGCAGAAATTAACTCCTTTGAGTGTTAACTTATCTGCAGGTGGTGTAGTGCAACCCTATCTTTTAAAGCTTGATTGAGAAGCTACTCATCAAGTACAGGTGAGTTTCTAGGACCCCTCATTTTCTTGTTTTAAATGATTTTGGGGCTGGAACACATTAAACCTGTTTATTGAAATATGTATGTATGGCCCATTGGGATATAATGTTGTGATGTACGTTTGATTGTGACTTGGGCGTGTTGTATGAGGTCCTAGCATGGGTCCCCAAGGTCTAGGAGGGACAATTAGGGCGGTTGTACCCAAAATGATGCATAGTTAAGTCCCCGCTTCCGGGAAAGATACGAAAGTAAGTGCCTATAGATGACTGATGATGTATGCTATGTATGTATGATGCTATGTATGATGATGTATGTATGATGGGTGTGTGTTCCTTATGATGATGTATGTATATCTTTCACGACTCATGTATTATGACGATGAACGAACAAAGTATTATGTACGTAAAGTGAAAGATAATGAAAGAGGAACACGATGACGAATGCATGTATTAATGAATGAATGAATGAGTAATATGATGATGAATACATGCATTAACGAACGAACGAATTAAGTCTTGCAAACATTGAATAAGTCTATTGGTCCTTCTTTGTGATTGGCCATGGTCATGGTACCTCTACCGCTTACCTACTAGTACTGTGGCATACGCTTAGATTCACGGCCCAGTAGCTAAGGCTACTGTGGCATACGCTCTATTGATTCACGGCCCAGTAGCTAAGACTGATCGGGGTATAGCATATGGTATTGGTACATCAGAATTCAATGTGTAAGTAAGAATGAAACGGGATCCTTGTCATTCGAGCACAGTAATCATAGCCGAGTGCTATGAAGTGGGTAAAGCCTGACAGGATCCATATGAGAAGTTAAAGATGATGATGTATAACGAACGATGAGATAATAATGAATATTATCTCTGTGTATGTATGATGTATGATCATGTGAAAAAATGGTTTCTAATGGAAATATAATATGTTTATTATAAAACTAGAACTCACTCAGCAACGCTGACTTTTTATGTTTTCCAGTTGGCAGGTAGCGTTGCTGGGGATGGCACGAGGTGGCTACTCAGCTCTTTTGGATGACATTCTCCTTTTGATAATGCTGCACGCACTGGATGTGCGGGTGCATAATACATGCAACAAAGTATGTTGCATGAGAGTGTCAAGAGTTCCTTAAGGGTTCCGATGTACGGAATTACTTAAGGAATCTTCTTCATGATGAATAATTTTATGTTTTTCTAATAGAGGTCACTGTTTATGACCCTATGATTGTTGAGGATTCACATAAACGGGATTAGTTAACAAATCCCCGGTTTCATATGTTTCAGCAGTAATCATAGTAAAGTTAGGCAATGTAAAGAAAGCTTGTATTTTGTAACCCAGTTAACGATGTAATGCATTGTAAAAGCTTTTATGTTGAAATGAGAATGTATCTCTTTTAAATTCCGCTGTGATAATTTACTTTGATTTTATGAAGTTTATGCAAATATATATTTTATGCGCGATGATGACCAGCTGTGAGGTGCCCGGGAGCGGGGCCTTACAATCGTCTTTCTCTTTCTTCATGCTCCAACATGGAGAGGATCTGCTCCCGGTTCTTGCTAATAAAGTCCGGGGTGCTGACAGTGTTGTCATCATATTTCCCCCCGGAGTGGTACCTAGTGTTGAGGTGGTAGTGTGTGGGTTTTCATCAGTGTTGGTGTTTTTATGGTGAGGGGTTTCTTGACCTGAATCCATGGTGGTTTGCTTTTGGCTCGAGTGGTCCCACGGATGGCGCCAAATGTTGCTACACAATCCTAATCAAGTGATTAAGGTTTGGGAGCAGTGCGAGAATGGGGTTATTACCAAATTGGCCCTGACTTTGACTGTTGGGAAGCAGGATGCGGCTGGGCTTGGCTTCGGCTGAGCAGAATGTCGAGGATCAGGCTGGAACTAGATCTGGACTTCGGGTGGGCTTGGCTATTGGATGATCAAAGTATCTGTGAGACAAAAACAACACCTTGAGACTCGCCTCGGGCAGAAAGGGTTTTCCCCCCGAGACCACACTCCGGCGTGAGAATAAGTATATGTATTGAGAGAATTTGAAAGGATGATCAGTGAATAGCTAAGTGGAGTGTGAGTGATATGAGAATATGTCCTGCCCATGGAATGGAAGAGGTATTTATAGTGTTTGAGGATGGAAACAGAACATGACATGGTTCTATTCTTGGAAGTCTGTGGTCACCAACATGAGCCTGAAATCCCTCAGTCAGGGGTGTTATACCTTCCTGGTGCAAAGGGTTTCTGACTTGGAATTAATGTCATTTGTCTTTGTAGTTGACTTGGGGATTTTAGAGGCTGCATTGATCTTCTGTCAGTGTTTTGGCTTTATTCGTTTGTCATCTTACGTTTCTCTCTTGTTCTCTTACTACCAATGAAATGGAAGAGGTATTTATGCTACGTGTGTAAAAGTGTAGACTGAAGTTGTGTTCCCGTTGTCTTGCAGCGGAAGTATATGCCGCGGCTTAGGTTTGACTTCTCAGTCGCGGCTTAAGTGTGCCTAGTCTTTGCTTCATTGGGGTAACCCGCGGTTTGGCCTGCCGCTTGGGTGACCGCGGCTTGGCATGCCGCTTGGGTGAGATGCGACTGGGGCTTGCCGCCCAAGTGGGAGGCGGATGGGGTGATCCGCGGCTGGGGTGATCCGCGACTGGGTGATCCGTGTCTAGGGTGATCCGCGGCTGGGGTGATCCCCGGCTGGGGTGATCCGCGGCTGGGGCTTACAGCCTAGTCTTACGTTTTATCGGTTCAGGCTTTGTTTGTCTTTTGGGGTGATACCCCTTCACATTCAATGGATGTATATGTATGAATTGAAATCTAGGTGGCATTTAGATGAAGGAGAGAGAAAAAGGGTGTCGAAATCCTGAGAGAAGGTGAAATAGTGGTGTCGGGGGGGATTTACTGCTCAGATATATTGTCACTTACTCTGTTAGAAAAAAATGATTCATCTTCCAAATGGAATAGAATACATTGATGATCATGGGCATCCATGTACATAAACAGTACAATGATTGTCCATTTACATGATTATCAAAGTACAAGTGATTAATGCGGGCATGCTTAATCTACTTGTACTTTTGTACTTAGAATATATCCATGTGTCCAAGTAAACCTGTTTTTTGTGGAGGTAGTTGACTCTGATGGTTGGTCTTGGGAGCAATGTTTTAAAAACCGGACCGGAAAGCGAACCGGACGCCTAGAGGTTCACTGGTCGGAATGGTCGGACCGGTCGGACCGGATTACGAACCGGATGACGTCATAAATATTTGAAAAAATATAAAAAATTCCAAATCTTACACTATTGGCTCCACTTTTATACCAAAGGCTCTCACTTCAACCTTTGCCTTCTTCCTTCATACATTACTCCCTCAAATCTTACACCTGAAGAAACTACAAACAATTCAACCTTTCAAACATCACACACATAACCATATTGCCTCTTGATTCATTCATCAATTCACCAAGGATCACTTCAATCCAAAGGAACAATCGTTCACTGATCCCTTCATCAACACCACCACCATTGGTGGAACCAGTCAAAATTATATTTTTCTATTTTTCTTATTTTTCAGTTTTATTGTCTAAACTTTCTTGTTTTGTTTGCATCATATTTGGGCTGCTGAACATGATTGATTGGGCTGCTAAACATGGTTGTTTGGGCTGCTGTTTAGGCTGCTGATCATGGATGATTGGGCTGTTGATATGGGCTTGTGAGATGGATGATTTGTTCGAGACTTACTGATGATCATCTAGGGTTTTTTGCTGCTTATATATCTTATATGCAGCAGCTTTGTAAATATATCCTCTCATACATGCTCCTCTTATCTCTTGTGATTCCTATCATTCTTCACCAAAAATTAGGGTTTCGTTTTGTTCTGTTAAAGAGTGTTTCAAGGTTATCACATTGATAATCGTGAGAGAGGTGTTTTGTTTCTTTTTTGTTCATATACGGATTGTTCTTGTGTATGATTTACATCGAGCTTGTTCATGGTTATTTTTGAGATTTGTAACAGAACCTTCTCCGAACACGACATCCAAGAGCTCATCAACCACACAGAAGTTGCTAAAAATGATGTAGCCTGCCATTTATTTTTTTTGGTCTTGTAAAAAGATTGAATTCTCTGTCTAGAAAAGTTAGTTATTTAATACATTATTGTCATTTATTTGTATAAAAACAATACCGTTGTACTCTACTTTAGTTATAGTTTCTCATGCTTCACTAATTGAAAGTGTATCCATGCTTGTTTCATGGGTGGCAGCGTGGCACTAAGGTATAACAAAAGATATTCTTTCTTAAATAGTTGTGGTTCAAGTCTTACAGTTAATAAAAATATAGATTTAGAAATAAGATTAGAAGATATATGAAATTTGTTCTTAAAAATATTTATATAAACTTTTATAAAACAATAAATAATATTGTATTCATTATGAATACTCATTAGTCACCTATCTTTAGATTTAATTCATATTCTAAAAATAATAACATGTGTAGTGTAGGGATATTTTTAACTAAACACGTGCCTAATCACTTGAGATAACGACTCTTCACCTAATACCATCACCCATAGAAAAACTTTTAGCCCCTTAAAACCTCAAAAAGTCATTTTTGGCATTTCTAGTCATTGGGTGGGTTTGTTTCCGGAGGGCTCGTTCATATATATGAACGCCCAAAAATGAAGAAAGTGGGACCAAGGGTAGGGGATAGGGCTATTGGTTGGGTTTTAATAAGAGGTGGTGGTGGTGTGGTGGTGTGGTGTAGTTTTGGTGTTGGTTTTGGGTCTTTTATTTGGTGAGGTTTTTGAAAAATTAGAAGATGAGTGTCTTACCATTGAAAGTTGACTAAACAATTTTTTAATGTTTTTAGGGTTTGTGTATGTTTTAAGGATTTTATAATGCAATTTATCTATCCTTCAACTCATTTTCTAGGTTATCATCATTTCTCATATTTATTTTCATATATCATTCACTAAATTTTATAAAATTATATATTTTCCCAAATCATACTTGAAATTGTATATTTACATCAAAAACTTGTGTTTCCGGAGGAATGTGTAATTTTAAAAGTTTATAATGAGATACATGTAATTCTCCCTTAACATTTTAACCTTAACCTCTAAATAGAGAGGATAAACATTATCACATGATGCTCATTTGGGACATTTGATTTGTTACAAGTAATTACTGGTTTGTTCATACTATATTATAATGCATTTGATATAAGAAAAGAATAGTCTTTTTACATTAATTTTACGAGTTTTAAACGGGCAAAATTGTCTTCTATAAAGTTAAGAATCTTCATTATCTTTTACATACATGTCATTTTATGATTTCAATTGATAACTTTTAAAACAAATTTTCTCACGATTTCTAAATGGTTATAACTTTTTCATATATTAATTTGTTTTTAAAAAATATACATCATAAAAATAAATTGTTCTCTTTAACTTAGGTATGGTATTGTTAAAAATAATTTTATTTCAATTGATTCTCTTCGCATCGAGCAAACACCCCTCTAGTTTGTTATGATAAATTGATAGTTTTTAATATTGTATAACCGAAAAAATATATTACATCTAAATATTGCATATTTATTGATTTGGCCATTTGAAAATTTTAAATAGCTTTTTATAAACTTTTAGATAGTTTATAAAAGTTTCTAGACTTTTTAAAAGTATGTGATATATATATATATATATATATATATATGTGTGTGTGTGTGTGTGTGTGTGTGTGTGTGTGGTGTGTGTGCGTGCGCGTGCTGCGCGGGCGCGGGCGTGTATGTATGATGTATGTGTGGACTATAGGAGGGTTATCTTAAGAATTCATATTTTTCGTGAGGAACTCAGAAAACTTTTTCACACATGAGTACATGTGTAAAATAGTTTTCTTTTTTTACACATGTTTACACATATGTAAATATATGTAAAAAGTTCTCACAAAAGATAAAACGATAATTTGTAATTTTGTGGTTACTCTAGGAACTTTTTTGCACGTGTTTACATAGGTATAAATTAGTCCTCTTTTTATACTCATACAAAAAATTATCAGAGTTCTCACAAAATAAGATAACTTATTTGATCTTTCCCATATGTATGTATAGGTATCTATATGTATGTATGTAACATTTACAAAGTATATAAGTTTTAGATAAAATAAAAAGAGGAAAAAAAAAGGGGGGGGTTAAAATGAGACCATCCCGCTCCGTCTGTTGTCATCCATTGAGATGCACAAATAAGTCAAAAACGGCCATAGATTGGCCGCATAATGTCACGTCCATAGGTTTCTAATTCGTCGCTGCCTACGTAGCCATCTTTGAACGTTTTTCACACTATTAAAGATAAATGAATTTAATTAATAATCATGGGATTTCAGTTAGCATGCCCTAAAAAGGTTGGTATGTCACACCCTCAATTTCCACGAACGGGGTTTACCGTTAGGCGTGTGACATATCAGGATCTCAGACACAGTCATATCGAACGACACTATATGAATTTAAAATAAACATTTAACTTCATTCAAAAGAGCATAAACAAAGTTTACATTAGTGCGGAAGCGAGTACATAATCAGTAAATCCATTACAGTACAGTTACACTAGCCATGTTTAGACAAAATGTTCAATGCTGAAAATATAATAGATGAATACATGTCCTGAGTGCGTTTCCTTAGCGTGCATCTTGAGCTTATGCATTCCTGTGACCTGAGAAAAACATGCTAAAATGTGTCAACATAAAGTTGGTGAGTTCACAGGTTTATTCAACAATAAACGTGTTCGTAAGCGTTCAGTAGTTTGCGTTTCAATGGTTTAGTATATAGAGCATATCGTTAGGTAGCTAGCCTATGTTCTTGTTACTTAGCGTTTCGAACCGAAGCTGACTGTTTACGTCCTATATGTGTTTGTTGTATCCCCGTCACGTCTCGCAAGACCGTGACAAATGTTAGGTCAATCAAGCACCCGTTTGACCTCCAATCAAGCTAGCGCGACTAGCCCGGGCGGGGTTTGTCAGACCCAGTAGTACTACTCAAAATTACCTCGCTAATCCCATTACTAACGGTTCGAGTGTGTCAGGACATGTTGTGTGTTTGCACTAACGTAACAAGCGATATCAATAATACTACAACCATTTAAGTAAATCTGTTTTGCATGTTTTTCCCCTAAAAGGAAAGAGAGTAAAATAGGGGTCGTGAAACTCACAGATGATGTAATAAGTATGTAGGATGAAGGTCTCCCAAGTGTTGTTTACAATGCGCTGTCAAACACCTATTGACAGTTATGTTAAGCGTTAATGTTGTGTTCAGCGTTAATAGACATGTTTAGTCGGGTCGGGTCGCATGGGTTCGGTCGTGGGTGACACACACACACACATGCAGGCATACTCATATCAGACCTTATGTAGATCCCAAACGGGTTGTCGTTAGTTGTAAACAGTTAGGTTGTTTTAGATCGTAAAAGTATGTGCTTGTTGATTGCGTTGACTTTAATCTTTGTGGTCAAGAAATGATATTTTATTGATGTTAACATATCATCACACGATAGACACTTCGCACACCAGAAGAATTCGCTAACAATGACTCAAATCGCATAACAAGGCTAGACGCACGACTGGACACTTCATTCGCAGGAATGGGCATTCAATCGTACGAATCAACCTCATTCGTACGGTTGAACCCTCACTCGTACGACTTAGCATTCAATCGTACCACACATCACCCATTCACCCGACTCAACAACCAATCGCATGACTGAACCTTCATTCGTGCGATTGGACCTTCAGTCGGGTGGTACTCAGTCGCACACATTTCATCCGGTTGACTCAATCGCACACACTCTCAATCGCATGTATTCATTCGCACGATACGCACATACGTATGGACTCATTCGTACGATTCACTCCAGTCGCACCACTCAGTCGCACGAGGGACCCAGTCGCATGGCTCAGTCGCATGACTGGCCCAGTCGCGGACAGCAGCAGATCGCGACTGCTGGACGGGCTGAACAGCCTTCGGCTGTCCCGTGCTCGGTTTTCACACAATCAAGACTTCCAGAAACACTCTCCTAACATGTCTAAGTGAAATGCACATGCTGATTGACCTCACACGCACCCCCACGACCACATGCATTCAGGTTGAACCCTAACACCCGAACCCATACTTGCAGCAGTGAAACGGGCAATAAAACGGATGTACAGGGTCGCCTACCTGCTGGGAACGTGATTTCTCAGCTGTGTGTGTCTAACCGACGAAAACGAGCTCAATCGGGGTGATTTTGGTGCTGGATGAAGAAGCCGTGAAGTAGAGAGCGTAGGAGAGAAAGAGCAGATTGTGAAGTTTTTGGGCTGGTGGATGGGTATTTATACCCAGCCCCAGTTTGGCAATCTGTCAAGTTTGGTCCTGTACTTAGGTCCCGTGTTCCCAAATTGGTTTCGGTTGATGACGGCGTAGATGGGCGAGCTATGTTAATTAAGAGGATTCCTTAGGAAATCCCGTTTATGTGAATCCTCTACAAACACCCGTGTTAGTATTTTATCATTATTATTTAACGATGTCGGTGGCGTGTGTTTGTATACGTTTCGTGTGTTAACGAGTATGTGCCAATGATAACGACAGTGGTTGGAATAGTGTAACCTGGAATACGGGGTGTCACATCATCCCCTTGTTGCAGGAATTTTCGTCCCGAAAATTAGCACATCATGATACGAGGTTCTACGGGGAAGTACAAGGCTCAACGGTTGTGATGCATGTTGAATAGAGTACCTGCGTATCTAAGAGGTGGATGCCTGATTTTGGAACAGTTGAGGGTACTTCTTCTTCATCCGATCTTCGCGTTCCCAGGTAAATTCTGGTCCACGCTTTGAGTTCCAACGGATTTTGACGATAGGGATACGACTATGTTTGAGCGTCTTGACCTCTCGATCCATGACTTCCACCGGTTCCTCGACGAAATGTAGTCGTTCGTCCACATGTATCTCGTCTAACGGAACGATAAGAGTCTCGTCTGCAAGGCATTTCCTCAAGTTGGAGACGTGGAACACATCGTGTACTCCACGGAGTTCTTCGGGTAGGTTCAACTGATAGGCCACGGGGCCAACCCGTTTGACAACCTCAAACGGTCCCACGTACCTAGGGCTTAGTTTCCCACGTTTCCCGAAACGAATCACACCCTTCCAAGGTGACACTTTCAGAAGCACCCTGTCACCTATTTGGAATTCCAACGGTCGGCGACGCTTATCAGCGTAACTTTTCTGTCGGTCACGGGCTGCTGCCATACGGTTACGGATCTCCACGATCTTCTCAGTCGTCTCGTGCACGAGTTCAGGGCCGGTGAGTTGACTTTCTACAACTTCCGCCCAACAGATAGGTGATCGGCACTTACGCCCATACAGCGCCTCAAATGGGGCAGCTTTGATCGATGTGTGATAGCTATTGTTGTAAGAAAAATCAACTAGCGGTAAGTGAGTTTCCCAACTGCTGCCGAAATCTATGACGCAGGCACGTAACATGTCTTCTAAAGTCTGAATCGTTCGCTCGCTCTGGCCATCGGATTGAGGGTGATACGTGGTGCTCATATCCAACTGCGTCCCAATGCTCGTTGCAAAGACTGCCAGAAGTGTGAAGTGAATCGAGCGTCACGATCAGAGATAATGGAAATCGGTACACCATGCCGAGAGACTACTTCCCTTAGGTAGATACGAGTTAACTTTTCTATACGATCAGTCTCTCGGATTGCCAGGAAGTGTGCGGATTTCGTCAAGCGATCCACGATCACCCAAATGGTGTCGCATCCGCTGGGAGTTCGAGGAAGTTTTGTGATGAAGTCCATAGATATCTGCTCCCACTTCCATACTGGTATTTCTGGCTGTTGGAGTAAACCAGACGGTCGTTGATACTCAACCTTAACCTTAGAACAGGTCAAACATCTGCTCACGTAGGTGGCGATATCTGCTTTCATGTTTGGCCACCAGTAAAGAACCTTCAGGTCGTGGTACATCTTGTCTGAACCTGGGTAGATTGAGTACCGCGATTTGTGAGCTTCGTCCATGACAGGATCTCAGCCTCTCGTGTTGATCAATTAGATTATGTTTGCAGCGGATTTAGCACATTAATTAGCAATTATATCAAGAACATAAAAGATATTGCAATTAAAAGCATAAACATAGAGAGAGAAGAGTTCTGCGAAACATTAAATGTTCATTACTAAACACGTTTCGGCGATTAAAACAGTATGGTTCCCCATCCTTTTATAGGCGGCAAAAGGATGGGTTGATGTCCTTTTTCTGACATCAACTGAATATTAAAAATACAACTGACAAAACATAAAACTACTGAAGATGTCAACAATTGACATCTTCTTACAAAAGTTTCCTAAGTACTGACAAAAGTAAACTACTGAAATCCTACAACGACTGAAGAACAATCTCTTCAGTCGTTCATAAACTACTGATACTATAACAACTGAAGAACATGCTCTTCAGTTGTTGTACAACTACTGAAACAAAATAAACTACTGAAAAGGAAAAACCATCACAACAACTGAAGAAGATATCTTCAGCTGTTGTGACAAACTCTGAGTCTTCAGTACTTGGTCTTCAGACTTGGCTTCAGATGATATAACAACTGATGACTTCAGTAGATATCATCAGTTGTTGTCTTCAGTCTTTGTCTTCAGACTTTGTGCTTCAGTAGAAGGTCTTCAGTTCTTCAGTTCTTCAGCTTTTGATTCTTCAGTACTTGTCTTCAGTACTTGAAGTCTTCAGTACTTGTGTTTATCAGTACTTTAGACTTCAGTACTTGTCTTCAGTACTTTGGGATCTTCAGCTGTTGTACTTCAGTTCTTTGAACTTCAGCTGTTGATTCTTCAGACTTTGTCAGAACAGCTGATGGGAGTCCTTCAGCAGTTGTTGTGATGTCATGTGGGACTTAGAGGTTTTCCTGATCTTGGCTCATTAGTTCTTTTGGTCCAACAAACTCCCCCTGAACCAATGCAGCCAAAACCTCTAATTATTGGTTGTCCCACTTATTGGTGGCATAATGATTGGTCTATTTCCTTCTAGATCAGATTAGAAGTTGACCCAGATAAGCACTGGCCAGAGAGGTAGTCTCAAGTGTTTGTTTGGCTAAGTATGGATGGGAGCTTGTCTTGGGGAATTGGACACAGAGCTGTTGCCCCATCCATGAGATCTACCTCCCACGTACAAGCCGGTAGGATTCTCGGGTGTAGGCCTGAAGAAAGATCATTTGTTCTTCTTTGGACAGGTCTTCAGGCACACCATCGAACAATCCCTCCCGACCGTACAGCTCTGAGATGTACTTGGCCTGTCTACCATTTTTTAGCTCAACTGTTGTGATTTGCCTGTATGCAAATTCATCAGGGTGTTTTCCCTCCAACAGCAGGTTGAGCTCATCCCTATGGAAATTCTCAAGCTTCTTATAGACCAAACCCTTCCTAACCACCCTATTATCTAGCATTGAAAAGGGTGATTGGCCGGCTCTATAAGCTTTCTCGAATTCTTCTACTATTTCCCAGGGTGTTATTACAAGAGCCACAGAGATCTCTTCATCTACGATTCTCTTTAGTTGGCTCTTGTATCTCACAGGCATGTCCTTCTTGACTATCCTGTGAGACACCCTTGGGTCAGGCCAAGTTCTCACCCTCTCCTTTTCATATTGAAAGGTTTGTTTGAGGGTGAATAATCTCAGAGCTTCTTTTTGCATGTTCATTATAGAGGTAGAAGCAGCATAGCATTTGTCAATGCTTTTCAGCATTTCCTTATCATGTCGCCTTTGCTGCTCCTCCTCTTCTAATTTTACCCTCACAGTGTCCTGCTGTGAGGTGGGAGTGATGGTTTGTGGTTGGCTTTGGGTAGAGGTATAACTGCTGAAATTGGCAGACTAACCTACTCATCCTCCTCATCTTCTTCTTCTTGCAGCCTCAACACCCTTCTCTTCTTCACCAAGGGTGGATCATTGGCTACGGGTTTTGATGGTGAAGGGGTTGGTTTTGTGGGTTGTGGTTTGGTTGTTGGTGTGGGAATGTTGGCAGGCACTGCTAGCAATCTAGATATTAGAGAAGGCTTAGTCTGTTTTGCTAGAAGTGTCCTGTTCCCAGCACCGGCTTCAGATAGGGCCTCAGCGACCAGTCCCTTAGTGAAATCACCAGCCGAACAGATCTTGGTGGTTATTGCCAAGAGTCTGTCCCTGGTCCATGCCTTGACATCAAGGACTGGTCTGCCCAGGTACTTCGAAGTGAACCTACTCATAGCCTCAGTTTCTTTCTTTCCTCTTGGCTATGAGTAGTCCATCGGTACTCAATCTCTCTTCTCTCCATATTCCTGATCTTGATCTAGCAAGGCAGTGTCCTTGTCAAAGCCTTGCCTGAACAGCTGTTCAATGACAGAGTCCATTGAACGGCTATGCTCAGCATCAGCCTCCTTGACAAGGGCTGCTAGATCAGGATCAGCCACCTTCTTTCCCTCCTCTCCCTTTTTCTTATCAGTGACACTGAAATCCTGATGGATTTCAGCCACTTCTATTTGCTCAACCTCCCTCTCTTTCTTCCCTTTCTCCCTCACCTTCCTAGTCTCCTCAACCAACTCCCTCTCAACCACCACCTCTTTCTCTGCCTCTACCTCCTCCTCACCCCTCTTCCTCTTGACTTGCACTGATGTCTCCCCCTTTTTGGGTGCATTGGTTGGGGTTTGACTATTAGCAAGTGCCTTAGAAATGGCAACCTCCACCATGGGTTGTATGTATGTGGGAAGCCTCTCATCAAGGGTTTGAATGACTAAGTCTTTAAGCATGGGTGTGATGAGAGGTAGGGATTTTTGGAGGATAGCATCCAGCTGCTCAGGGGGGTTCTGACCCTGAGAGCTAGTGCCAGAAGCAGGGGCTGGTGGCTGAGTTTGTGGGAGTGGCTCAGTGTTTATGAGACCTTCGGGTGAAGGTGCCATCTGTGGGGTAGTGGTGGCAGATGGACTTCTATCCTGAGTCATTTGAGCAAGCAGCTCTTTGAGTCTGCTTATCTCATCCTCTAGGATAGTGTTTTGAGCTACTACATCGTAGAAGAAGCTCAGGTCATCATCAGCATGAGCCGAATCACCTGACCTCCTGACATTGCCAGGATGAACATGTCCTGAGTGTGGCTCAGTAATGACATGTGCCCCTTGTTCATGGTACTGGGGACTTCTGGCCTCCGGATTGGATCCATCATCGGCCATTGCCTCTGGTGAGGTCTTAGTGATGTTACCAGCTTCACCCTGCTCAGATGTTGATGCAGGGGAAGTGGCAGCCTCACCAGATTGTCCTATCTCCCTAGCCACACTAGGAGATTGGACTTGTGATTCTCTGTGCTGTGGGCTCCCACCGGCACTTGTATCCACCCCCTCTTTGGTTGGAGTCTCCCCAGTTGTAATAGGTTTCTGGGGAGAGGGTGGAGTGCTCAGGTGGGTCAGCACTTTGGCAATAATTAGGGTTGGACTTTGTGGGGCGGCTTCTGTGGGAGATGGGCTAGAAGCAGAGTGCACATGGGGAGGAGTGTGCATTTCAATGGCAGTTTCCTCAAGTGAGAAAGACCCCAGATGTGTAGGTGCCCCAGTTGTGGTTGCATCAGGCTCCTGTTGAGAGGAAACCTGTGCGGTTGTGGTGGGTGGAGTCATGGTAGCTGCTGGGAGAATCGAACCAGCAGCCACATCCTGCCTTTGTGTTGCAGGGGCATCCTCAGGGGACTCATTTCCCTGAGTAGCCTTTTTGGGCTTCTTGGCTTTTGGCTTGGTGGGGACTTTGGAATTGGAGGTGGAGGCTGTGGGTTCCTGCTGCGTGGTTTTCGCAGCCGGCCAGCCTGTTTGAGTGTGTGGTCGGTGTTGTGCCTGGAGTATACCTCGGCTAGAACAGCCATGGCAGGGACTCCAGTGCCAACTAGTCCCTCAGCTTGAAGCTGGCTTTGGATGATAGCCATTATAAACCGAGGATACAAGATCCAACGGTTAGAAATGGGTTTTGTGGCCATATCCCTGAGTTCCCAAAATATAATATCAGTGAAGTTTAGGGGTTGTTTCTCAAGGATAGAGTACAATACCTGTTGCCACCTTGTTGACATCTGGTCCCATGAAGAAGTTTTGGGAGCCAGACACACATTCACCATGTGAAAGATCAGTCGTTGGGGATCTGGGAAGTGTTTCTTCAACAAGGTGGTGGCTGAAAGGTCACCCTGATAGTCATTGGCAGTGAAGCATAGATCGAGGGCGCCTTTGGGGTAGGAGGATGGGTAGGTGGCATCCTCCAGCTTTAGGGTTTCTCGAAGAGTAGCTGGAGTAATAACCACTGGGTGGTTGTTGACGGAGGACCGGAGAGAGACCTCGCCGTTATTCTCTCCGGTTTGGACGGTGATATTCGTCCAGAACTCCGCCAAGGAGTCGGTGTGTATATGGTGGGGTTGAGGAGGAATGCCGTCTGGTATTGTGAGTCGGTCATCAGATCGACGGCATTATGAAACTTGGGCCATAATGGTGATTTTGTAAGGTGGGCGACACAGTTGTGTCGAGGTTTCAGTTGCATGGTCGCCATTAATGGTGTATGGGAATTTCAGAGGTTTGGAAGGATTAGGTCAAGTGAGGAGTAAATGCTCTGAAAGTGGGGTATTTAAAGGGTAGGCCAAAGGTTGAAAGGAAAACTACTGAAGGTTTTGGTGTCAGTTATCAGTTGTTGTAACGACTGATGACGTGGTTTTGACCTTCAGTGGTTGTAACATCTGAGGACTTGGTATTAGTCTTCAGTAGTTGAAACTACTGAGACCTTGGTTTTGTCCTTCAGATGTTGTGAACGTCTGAAGAGTTACTGTCAGTCGTCAGTAGTTATGAACTACTGATGACCTAGTATTCTTCTTCAGATTTTGGAACAACTGAAGACTTGGTGTTAGCCTGCAGTAGTTGTAAACTACTGAGATCAGTAGTTGTGAACTACTGAAGACATGGTATTGCTTCAGTTGTTGTAAACAACTGAGGACTTGGTGTTAGCCTTCAGTAGTTGTGAACTACTGATGTCAGTAGTTGTGAACTACTGAAGACATGGTTTTGTCCTTCAGTTGTTTGTGTATGAAACAGCAGCTGTTGTTATCAGCTGATGAGAAATTACTCATCAGCTGTTTCCGTCAAATCAGTTGTTTCATACTAGCCTCCACATTTACTCATCAGCTCTTTGGCTGACTTTCAGATGTTTCATCGACCCTTCAGCTCTTGTGAATATTTATGCCTTCAGCTCTTGTGATCAGATGTTCACAGGTGCTGATGAAATATTCTTCAGAGCTGGTGAACAAATTTTGTCTTCAGTATTTGTGTAAGATTACACATCAGTACTTATGAGCAAAATTTGTTCTTCAGTACTTATTTATTTGAAAATCATACATCAGTAGTTGTAATCCACCTCACTACATCAGTTGTTTTCAATAAATAATGTACATCAGTACTTTGAGTCATTTTAGTCTTCAGTAGTTGTGAAAGAGCTGAAGACTAAATTACTCATCAGTACTTGTATTTGACCTTTGCTCTTCAGTTGTTGTGAACTAAGAGTACCAGCATAGGTCAAATCAATCAAGCTGCAGCATACCAAGCCTTAGTACCAAATTTTGGAATGTGGCACTATCTAAAGGCTTAGTAAAAATGTCTGCAAGCTCATCAGCACTAGGTACAAACTTAGGATCAATCAGACCTTTCTCATAGCAATCCCTGATAAAATGATGTCTGATCTCAATATGTTTGGTCCTTGAGTGCTGGACTGGATTCTTAACAATACAGAGAGCTGAAGCACTATCCATTAATAATGGAGTCTTAGTCTCAGTAATGCCATAATCCAGAAGTTGGTTCTGAAGCCAGAGTATCTGAGAGGTACAACTTGCAGCAGCAATATACTCAGCTTCAGCAGTAGATGTAGCAATTGATGTTTGTTTCTTACTCTGCCAAGAAACTAAACAATTGCCTAGGAATTGGCAACCACCAGAAGTGGATTTTCTGGTGACTTTGCATCCTGCATAGTCACTATCAGAGAAAGCAACTAATTTGCATGAATGCCCAGCTGAATACCAAAGTCCTAGTGATTGGGTACCTTGCAGATATCTAAAGATCCTTTTGACTGCAATCAAATGAGATTCTTAGGTGCAGCCTGAAATCTAGCACAGGCACATGTTGAAAACATGATGTCTGGTCTAGAAGCTGTAAGGTACATCAAGGACCCAATCATACATCTGTAAAGGGTTTCATCAACCGCTTTACCTTTTGGATCTACATCTAGTTGTGTGATGCTGCTCATGGGAGTAGAACAGGGCTTACAGGTTTGTAAATCAAACTTTTTCAACAACTCTTTGGTATATTTGGACTGATGGATGAAGATTCCATCATCCTGTTGTTTGATTTGCAAACCTAGAAAGAACTGTAATTCTCCCATAGCACTCATTTCAAACCTAAGCTTCATAAGCTTTGTAAATTCATCACACAACTTTGGATCAGAGGATGCAAAGATGATATCATCTACATAGATTTGAACAAGGAGCTTATGTTGTCCCACAGTCTTGATGAATAAGTTTTATCAATGGTGCCTCTAGTGAACTTATTCTCCAGAAGAAAGGTTGAGAGTGTCTCATACCAGGCTCTAGGTGCTTGCTTCAGCCCATAAAGAGCCTTATCAAGCTTGTACACCCAATCAGGATGTTTATTGTCCTTAAAGCCTGGTGGTTGACACACATAAACCTCTTCTTTTATTTTCCCATATAGGAAGGCACTTTTGACATCCATTTGATAAACCTTAAGACTGTGAAAGGCAGCACAAGCTAAGAACAGTCTAATTGCTTTTAGTCTGGCCACAGGTGCAAAGGTCTCATCATAATCGATGCCTTCCTCCTGTGCAAACCCTTGAACAACCAGTCTGGCCTTGTTCTTGACAATTTGGCCCTTCTCATCTGTTTGTTCCTGAATACCCATTTGGTGCCTATAGCACACTTACCTTTGGGTAATGGAACAAGCTCCCACACTTGCTGCTTCTTGAATTGAAGTAGCTCAAGCTGCATAGCTTCCACCCATCCATTGTCTCTTAAAGCAATATGATAGTTCTTTGGCTCTTGCTGACTGATGAAGAGAGCATAGAAGCAGAAGTTGGACAATTGATTCCTGGTTGAAACTCCAGCATGAATATCACCAATGATTTGTGAAGTGGGGTGATTCTTGAGCTCTTGATAGACTATGATATCCGTGCAAGTGTTTGTAGACCCATCAGTAGCAACAGATGGTGATGAAGATTCCTGAAACCATGTAGAGGATGGCAGCTCAAATGAAGTAGAGCAAGCAGAAATCTCATCAGCATTTGTAGTGGATGGAACTGCTGAGGCTACAGGAGCATCAGGTTCAGTGAACTCAGGCAGGTTGTCACTGAACCCGAAGAGGTGAGTACTGACTTCATCATCATCAGTACCACCAGGTGGAGATCTGTTGACAGGCTCAACAGATGGAGGTTGATAAGGAACATATTGCAGTATGTCCAAACAACTCCACAGGGTTTTGTGGAATCTTGTCCTTTGGAGATTCATTGAACTTAACATGCAGAGTTTCTTCAACCCCTTAGTTCTACAGTTGAAGACTCTGTATGCCTTGCAAGTTGATGAATAACCAACAAAATACCCTGCATCCACCTTACTAGCAAACTTATGGAGTGGGTAGCTAGTGTTGAGAATGAAACAAGGACACCCAAAGGCTCTAAAGAATGAAATAAGAGGGGCTAAATGATGAAGAACTTCATAGGGAGTCTTCATCAACCTCTTATTTACTAAGGCTCTATTCTGTACATAGCAAGCTGTATTGACAGCTTCAGCCCAAAAGATCAGTGGCAGCCCTGAGTCAGCCAACATTGACCTTGCTGCTTCAATGAGGGTCCTGTTCTTTCTCTCCACCACTCCATTCTGCTCAGGAGTTCTAGGAATGCTAAACTGCCTTCTAATTCCCTTGGACAGGTAGAAGTCATCAAGTGTGTGGTTTCTAAATTCTGTTCCATTGTCAATCCTCACACACTTGACCTGTAGGGAATACTGCTTTTCTACATGTAACACAAAGTTCATTATTGTCTTTGCTGCTTCATCCTTGGAGTGCAAGAAGAAAGTCCATACAAACCTGGAGTAATCATCCACAATTATCAGGCAGTATTTCTTCTTTGCCATGCTCATCACTCTCACAGGACCAAAGAGATCCATGTGCAAAAGCTGTAAGCAAGCAGTGGACTTTGGTTCCTCTATTGAAGGGAATGAAACTTTGTGTTGTTTCCTTTCAAGCAAGCAGTGCAGTCATCTTCACATTTGAACTCCTTCTGAGGCAATCCTCTTACTAGACCATGGCTTATAAGCTGATTCATGTTCTTGAAATTAACATGACCCAGCCTTCTATGCCATAGTGTAGACTCTTGAGGAGATGCCTTGGAGAATAGGCAAGGATGGCCTTTTAGATCCATCTTTTTAGAAAGATCTAAGGCGTACACTCTTCCTGTCCTGTTGGCCTTC
This sequence comes from Flaveria linearis, assembly GCA_024085815.1. Classification (NCBI taxonomy): domain Eukaryota; kingdom Viridiplantae; phylum Streptophyta; class Magnoliopsida; order Asterales; family Asteraceae; genus Flaveria; species Flaveria linearis. The sequence continues at coordinate 110,621 of JABSNV010001115.1, forward strand.
AGGAGAGTATGTTCATCCAATGCCTTGTCAATCAAACTCAGAACTTTAGATGACAGAATCCTACAGTTCTGGCTTGTGAAAAGGGCAACATGGCCTTTGTCACACATTTGACTGACACTCAAGAGGTTGTACTTGAGATTCTTCACATGGTTAACATCATCAAACCTTATTTCCCCATTGGAAACAAAGCTTTTTCCGATGATGTAACCCTTTGCATCATTGCCAAAAGAAACAAATCCCTTCTTTCCTTGAGAGTAGTCATTAAGAAGGGAGCTGCTTCCAGTCATATGCATGGATCCTCCACTGTCTACATACCAGATGCTTCTATGGCATGTTGAAGAACCCTGCAAACACAACCATGTCTTAGTTAGTCTTGGAGACCCAAACCTGCTTGGCTTTGGGTCTGTTCTCAGCTACAGGTGTAGCACTAACAGTTGTGTTGTGTGTGACAGCTTGAGGTGAAGAAGATAGTACAGAAGAGGAACCCTTTGGCTTGGACTTCCTTTTCTGTGGTTTCAACACAGGAGCATCTAAGTGGTTGACTCTTCCCACTAGCTGCTGAACCATCATCACCAATTGTGTCTGATTCTGTGATAAGGCTTTCAGCTCTTCAGACACATTGGAGTTTGCTGATGATGAGTTCCTATGTTATACCATCTTTTTCTGAGCAACCTCAGCTGTTGCCTGAGTTATCCCTACCTTCTTTTTAGATTTAGCTTGGGATTAGGGATTTCAGGCTTGGATGTTGCTAATACAAACTTGGTTTCAAACTCATTCTTCATTTTATTGATGCTCTCAGTAATTTTCTCCTTCTGTTTGAGTTTGGAACCCCTTTTGTACCAGCAATCATCAGTAAGATGATTGAACAAGCCACATATCTCACATGGCTTTTTTTCATCTTATGCTGATCATCAGCTGAAGAGGATTTAACTGCTAAAGACTTGTTCTTTAGCTGTTGTCATCAATACTAGCAGTTTTCTTCCTAGTGCCTGCTTTCCTGGTATCCTCTCTAGCTGTCTTCAAACCTTTCCTACTGTTAGTTTTCTTCTCTTTAGTGCTAACAGTATTTGAGGTTTGAACTTCAGATGTTGTCACTTGCTCTCCAGTACCTTCAGTACTTTTAGTGACAACTCCTGAGTTGATCAGCCTTTTGGTCATGTGACAGTCTATCTCTGATGATGCTGATTCAGAGGATAGTAAGTCACATGATGAGAAGGATTGGTTATTGCTCTCCCCATCAGATTCAACTTCTGCTCTTGAAATGAAGTCTGTGGGAGGAGCAGTGTGATTATAACCAATGCCAAACTTCACATTGGAAGCTGATTGCTTACTAAGAAGCATTTCAAAACCCTTGCATGATTGCACCCATCGATCACACTCAACTTGGGTGGTTGCAAGAGTTTTCTTGAGGTCTTTGTACTTCTCTAGAAGTACATCTTCCCTAGCTTTGCTATCTTTGATTTGGCAGTTAAGCTTGTAAATCTCATCATTTTTATCTTTTAGAGCAACCTCAAAATCAGCTTTTCTTTTGGAAATAGTGTGCTCAAGCTCAAGATTTTTATCTATTAAAGCTACATTTGCTTCTCTAATAGAAGCAAATGCTGCTATGCATGATTCAGAACAAAGCTTGGCTTTTGCCTCAGTGGATACCTGAGATGAGGCATGGATGATGACCCTCAGCAGAATCAAGGGCCATCAGAGCAAGATTTCCAAAAGGTTGGTCACCACCATGTTGACCAGCACCTTGGAGTAGTTGTTCCTGACCAGATAGCTCTTCTGGTAGACTACTCCAGTCAACAACACTTGGGGTGAAAAAGCTGTGTTGTTGAGGTTGTGTGTGTTGATGAGATTGGAAGATTGAGGCTCAGGAAGAGCATGAGGTGGTTGAGCCGGGGGTACTTGAGTTTGACTAGGCTGAGGCATGTAGTAACAGGGGTAAGGATATGGCATATGACCCTGTGGCACAAAATAAGCAGGTGGTGCCTGTGCCTGAGATGGATGGGTAGAACTGGAAGAAGGTTGCCCTCTGCGCTGTGAGCTATTGCTGGGAAAAGTCACAAAGGGTGCAGATGAGTTAGATCCAGATGATTACACTCTCTTGCAAAGTGTCCAAGCCTTTGGCACTTGTGACACCTCAACTTGCTCTTGTCAAAACCAACTTTGGTTTTGCCAGAGAGTCCAGGGAATTTCCTTCCAGTTCTCTTGTAGAACTTTTGAGAATGGATATTTATCATTTCCATTTGGTTCAAAATATCCATCTCTTCCAGATCATCATCTGGAATGCCCCTCAAGTCCTCCATAGAAAACACAAGTTGTCACCACAACCTCCTGAACTACTAACACCAACAAAAGCTTGTTTGAGTTAGTAGAGAAATCGATATGCTCATCATAAGAACTTTCTGATGAAGCATATTCTGACTCATGACTTATCAAGGCAGCATTACCTTGGACAAAGTCATCAGCGAGCTTGCCAGAAGAGGACAACTTCCTCTTTTGCTCTACCTCTCTCTCAAAAGTGAGTAGCTTCCCATGAAGTTGGGTGAGAGATAGAGTGTCCAGGTCGCACTGGAGCGTAGGACAATGGTATATGTGTCCCACCTCTCCGGAAGTGACCTGAGGAACCTGTTGTTCATCTGGCTGTTGGTGTACTCTTGTTTGACCATCTTCAGCTCAGAGATCAAACAAGAGAACCGCTCAAACTGCTGGGTCGAGTCTCACCCTTTCTATATGAGAAAGTCTCATATTGTTGGGCGAGGATTTCCCTATTGTTTGCTAAGACCGAATCAGTTCCTCCAAATTGTTCCTTAGAGCAACCCATAGGTCATGAGCAGACTCATGATGCAAGAGCCCTGAATATATCTCGTTTGGAATGGCCATGGCTAAAATTCCATGGGCTCTAGCATCAATTTCGAACAGCTTTAGATCTTCGTCCGAATATTGTTTAGGTTTCTTCGCAAACTGTTCATTAGATTCCGGGACGCTCACCATAGGCTTGTATGGACCATGCACCACTGACTTCCAACAACCAGCACTGTTGACAGCCAAGTGGTGTAGCATACGTCTTTGCCATATGTTATACTCGTTCCTAACCAGCATCGGAGGCTGGTTGCGGAACCAGTATTGTGAGGATCATTGGTTGGTGTTGTCATCTCAGGTTTTGGTCGAAAACAAGTTTAAACACGACAAACGTAACTCAAAACCACCAAAAGACCTCAAGATTTTGGCCGGAAACAGCAGAAACTCACTCTCTATGGCTAACTCTTGCAAATTGCTAATTCGATCAAACAAAGAGATCAAAAAAGCAATTTCAAATGATCAATAGGAAAATTGATCAATGATAACCTGCTCTGATACCATTTGACAGGATCTCAGCCTCTCGTGTTGATCAATTAGATTATGTTTGCAGCGGATTTAGCACATTAATTAGCAATTATATCAAGAACATAAAAGATATTGCAATTAAAGCATAAACATAGAGAGAGAAGAGTTCTGCGAAACATTAAATGTTCATTACAAACACGTTTCGGCGATTAAAACAGTATGGTTCCCCATCCTTTTATAGGCGGCAAAGGATGGGTTGATGTCCTTTTTTTGACATCAACTGAATATTAAAAATACAACTGACAAACATAAAACTACTGAAGATGTCAACAACTGACATCTACTTACAAAGTTTCCTAAGTACTGACAAAAGTAAACTACTGAAAGCCTACAACGACTGAAGAACAATCTCTTCAGTCGTTCATAACTACTGATACTATAACACTGAAGAACCTGCTTCAGTTGTGTACACTACTGAAACAAAATAAACTACTGAAAAGGAAAAACCATACAACAACTGAAGAAGATATCTTCAGCTGTTGTGACAAACTCTGAGTCTTCAGTACTTGGTCTTCAGATGGCTTCAGATGATATAACAACTGATGACTTCAGTAGATATCATCAGTTGTGTCTTCAGTCTTGTCTTCAGACTTGTGCTTCAGTAGAAGGTCTTCAGTTCTTCAGTTCTTCAGCTTTGATTCTTCAGTACTTGTCTTCAGTACTTGCAGTCTTCAGTACTTGTGTTTATCAGTACTTTAGACTTCAGTACTTGTCTTCAGTCTTTGGACTTCAGCTGTTGTACTTCAGTTCTTTGAACTTCAGCTGTTGATTCTTCAGACTTTGTCAGAACAGCTGATGGGAGTCTCAGCAGTTGTTGTGATGTCATGTGGGACTTAGAGGTTTTCTGATCTTGGCTCATTGGTTCTTTTGGTCCAACAGTCCATTACAGTTCTCGTAAGTTTCCATACGAGGGATCCACGCTCGATCCATGAAGTAGCGGATTCCGTCCGACTTGGTTCGGTTGCTTCTCCATACCTCGTAGCGATTTGGCTTTCAGATTCTCGTCTTTTAACGCCTCAAGTTGAGCATTGCGGATCTGGTCGGGGGTAAACGTTGTGAGTGGTGAGTTGCAATGCTCGAACTCGTCTTGGCTTGAGTGTTTTCTTCCGACTTGGGCGTCTGCTACTACATTGGCCTTGCCCGGAGATACTTGCGTACAAATCATAGTCGTTTAACAAACCGACCCAAAAGACGTTGTCTCATATTTAGCTCCTCTGTTCGAAGATGTGTGGAGACTTTGTGATCGGTGTAAATGGTGCACTTGGTACCGTACAAGTAGTGTCTCCATATCTTGAGTGCAAACACGACTGCTCCAAGCTCTAGGTCGTGTGTCGTGTAGTTTTTCTCATGTATCTTCAGTTGTCGTGATGCATAGGCAATCACCTTATTGCGTTGCATTAGTACGCAACCGAGGCCTTGTATAGACGCATCACAGTAAACTACAAAATCATCGGTTCCCAAGGCAGGGATAGAATCGGTGCTGTACAGAGTTTTGCTTCAGAATCTGGAATGCAGATTCTTGTTTATCACCCCAATCGTACGTAGTGCCTTTATGAGTCAATGCGGTGAGAGGTGAGCAATCTTCGAGAACCCTCGATGAACCGTCGATAATAGCGGCCAACCCGAAAACTATCGTACCTCGGTCGGGAGTCTTAGGCGTAGCCCAGTCTTGATAGCTGCTATCTTTTGCCGAGTCAACGTGTATCCCATTCTCATTGACCACATAACAAAGAAATGGACCTCTCGTATCCAAAAGTCGCACTTTGAAAATTTCGCATACAATTGTTCTCGTCTCAACAGCTCCAGAATCAGTCTAAGGTGCTCTTCGTGTTCTTCCTTATTCCTTGGTAAATAAGGATGTCATCGATGAAGACAATGACGAACTTGTCTAGATTGTAACATCGCGTATTGCGCTAAATAAAAGAAAATTTATTTGTACAATACGTTGATTTTTAATTCCAATAATCACCATAATATAATTATAATAATAATAAAAATAATAATATAATAATGTTAATGATGTAATAATATTAATAATAATAATAATATAACAATGGGTTAAAAAAAAAATAAATAATATATATATAATATATAGATATTATAATATAAAGAATTATCATAATAATAATAAAATGCAGGGGTATTGTTGTAAAACTTAAAAACTAAACCTTAAACCTAAACTATTAAAACATAAACCATAGGGACCATTTCTGTAATTTGGCAAAACACCCAAACCCCACCCCATTTCCCCTTCGCTGTGTCTCCCGAGCGCATAAGGTGGTCGGCAACTTTATACGCGAAATCGGGCACTACCGACTTTTAATATGAAAGTAATCATGCACTAACAAATCGTGGATCATTATAACCTTACTTTGGATTCAATTGGTTTTAAAACAAACAAAAACCACCCATTCGAATCCCTCAAACCGTCGGACCTGCAACTCGAGTAAAACCATTCTACAATTGATTTTACTCGAAATTAAATGGTTTTGTTTCTATTCATCATTCGAAGCTACCTGAGAGTTTAATTTGATTATAATCGCGGTTTGGGCATCAATCAATCATCACGAGAGCCGCGACCTGTTCTTGAGGGTTCATCAACAATTCGTCATCATACTGGTAATTTAACACACCCACACACTCGTTTTTACATGGGGATCAAAAGCCCCATGATTCAGATGTTTACAAAGCGAATCGAGCCCAATTGGCCGGGATTCGAACTAGGGCTCGAATGGATATTTGGGGTTTGGTAACTAGCTTAAAACAATAAAAACGGATTTTAACCGCGGCTGTAGGCCTTGGTTCACTGGTCCGTGCCCCCTTTGCCATCCGAGAGGTCCCGGGTTCGACCCCGGGCCACCTCAATAATTTTTAAACTTTTTTTTAAGCATTATAAGCTCTTTAAAAATTCAGAAAAATCCCTAAAAATTATAAAAATGTTTTACAAACATTAAAAATTTTAAACAACTTAATTATTTTCTGAAATTTATTTTTAACATTTTATCTATGTTAATAATGTTTTAAATAAATAAAATTACAAATATACAAAATATTTTACGAAAAGTGGACTCTTAATAATAACTTAATTTATTAAATATTATTCGACACTAAATTACTTTTTATTTAAATAATATTTATTATTGTTTAATCATGATTAAACATAAAAGTTTATATAAATCTTTCCAAAATCATTTTCATTTCTTTTAACATTTAAATAATTAAATATTTTAATTATTATATATATTAATTAATAAAATTAATTATTGTTTCATACTAAATCAAACGATTACGCGTATTAACCTATTATTCCTATTAAATTCCAACGTAATCACATTCATAAATTTATTTTATTTAGTTATGGACATTCAACTAATAAAAATTAGTTTATTAAATACATTCAAGAACCAATGGAAATCCTAATACATTCCCAAATTCCCAAATCATTATTATTCTAATTCGAGGACACCGATCCTTAGGTTAATCATAAGGAAATCGTTGGTGTCTAAACTATCACATCCAGATCCTAATCTCATCAATCAAGTGAGTATTCATATCCCCTTTTTATATCATTTTCCTATGGGGGAAACCTGTGATACAATATATTCAATCATGATATTCTATTGTTATTTCATTCTAAATTCAATTCAAGACAGGTTATGTTATACTTGCAATTATGTGAACATACTTTGATAAACTGGATGACAGTAAAACCCTAATTCAATCAATCAATCCTGGTATCAATGGTAGATCTACTGGTTTGGATAACCCACCCCATATGGCTTACGAGTGGTGATTGTGCCAGAGACAATTAGTCAATCTATGGTGTTTGTGTGCAAGTCTATATATGCAAGTGTCAGTCAAGGGGTTCTATTGTGTCGGTTTATCTATATGCTTTACTATTGCAATATAAGTCTTAACGTTACCTTGTGAATTGGATTATTCTCAATCAATCATCAATCTATAGTATACTTAAAACCATGATTACTCACCAGCTAATTCGTTAGCTGACTTTATTTCTCACATGATTTCAGGTAAGCAAGTTAGTGGACTTCTACATGCTATATAAGACCGGACTTAGTCAAAACAAAAGACAATTACTATTTGTGACTTTAACTGTTGTATTTGTATCTGTAAATCATGTTATCCTGTAATCTGATTTTAATATTATTTTCACTATTAGACAATCATGAGTTATGAACAATCAATCATTCCCTCATCCGCTCGATGATTCCGCCGTCGGTCGGGGTGTGACAGATTGGTATCAGAGCCATGGTTATAGGGAATTAGGTTATAGAAATGGATGACCTAGACTATAACTACTAAACCTTTACACATGAGTCCTCTCATATATTTTACATGCTTAGATAGGATTTTATGTGCCTTACATGTTTATACTTGGTTATGTGATTATATGCCTTATGTGATTCTTCTTATACTTTGAATCTATCAATATACACACGAATCTTAACTCATATTCTAAGGCATGTATGCCTAATTCAAGTGATTTCAAACTCCAAAACTTGATTGTTATTCATGGTTTTCAATCTCGTCAAAAGTCCGTGTCACATGATGAGAACATGCAATGCTAGAAGAGTGGGTTACCTGTATCTTAAGGTGTTCTGTCTAGGCAAGGTATTCATACAAATTGATTACCTTACCGGGAACCCTCGGGATGAGTATCTGCTTATAGGTACGCATGTCTTCAACAAAGTTGTGATTGACCTAATACTTTGATTAGTCAAAGTATTCGCTTTGATTTACGAATCAAACGATTACACTCGGAACATATCATTGTTATTATTCCAAATTCCCGATTGTCGTTTCATAGCTCATATTATCCAATCTCATAAAATATCTTAATGATGTTTCAGAATGTCTTCTCGTCAAATCGTTCACGGTCTAGAAACTCTGGCCGTAAGATTGCTGCTATTGTAGCACGTGAAGTTACTGCGGTCATCCCAACTCTACTTACCCATTTGAACCAAAGCAACAATGTGTTCAAAACCCAACTGCACCAAACCCTCCTCGAAACTTGTACCTATAAACATTTCAGTTCTTGCAACCCATTAAGTTCAGTGGAAACTGAAGGTGCTACCGGATTACTACAGGGTCGAAAAGCATCGAGAACATTTTCCTAAACAGGAAGCCATGAAAATCTAAAAGTCGATATGCCACAAGTGTTCTCCAGAAACGCAACTTACTTGGTGGAACGGAGAGAAACGAACCCGTGGAACTGAAACTGCTCTAGCCTTAACATGGACTGAAGTTAAGGAGCTCATGACTAAGGAGTTCTGCCCAAGAAACGAAGTCGGAACTGGAAGCTGAGTTCTGGGAATTAAACAAGACAGTGGCGAGAACCTCGCATACACTAACCGATTTCACGAACTGAGCTTTTAGTACCGCATTCTTGCTACCCCTACCTCCCGAGCCATCGAGAAAACATTGGGGTCTACCCTGAAGATTCAGGATACGGTGCTAGGAAGGAATCCTTCAACACTAGAAGATGCTATCAGGCTGGCTGCACGTAAAGTAACCGATAATCATGTGAAAGATGGTTCTTTAACCAGGAAAGGATTGAAGAAAATACCGTAAACTTCCTAACGAAACCGTCACAACCGACAAACCGAGCCTTCCAGAACAAGAAGAGGAAGGCCATTCTCAAAACTTTGCGGTAATACCCTGCTGTGCCAATTAATCAAGTCCCTCCAACCGTCAACCAGCAGTAAACAACCAATCACTAATGAAAAAGTATACGCTGGACCTATCCGCAGTGTAACATCTGCAATTACCATCATCCCGCTAACACTCAATGTCGTTCAAGCACAAATTGTGGTCGTTTGGGTCATACATTCAACGTGTGCAGGAGTGCTGCTAAAGCTCCGACTAATGCACCAGTTCACCAACATCCTCTTGCAATTACCCAGGGTCGTGCATGCTATCAATGTGGTGATCCGAACCATTTCGCAATCGATGCCCTCAATTGTCATCCTAGTTCCTACGACTCATTGACGTGCTTTCAACATTAATGCTCGACAAGCTCAAGCCACCAATGATGTGGTGTGAATAATTCTTGTCCTTGATTTCGTCTTCCTGATTTATTCAAGATTTGTAATCGTGATTTCCTTTTGTTACATGATGTAATCTGAAATTTCTAAATTTCTAATTGAGATTTTTTCCTTTCGTTGTTAAGTCGAACTTTGAAACCTGTTGCACCGTGGGAGATGCAAGAGTTACAAGTCAAACCCATGACTAAGGGACACTCATATCTCCTAAATGATTTTAACTCATCAAAACAGGGGTGATTCCCTTAATTTGGTGATGATTCTTTATTCATTTCAATAAATGGTTTCCAATGATGTGTTTTATGAAATTTCATCTCTGAATTAGGGTGATTTCCTTATCTCGAGGACTGACTTCAACTATTCAGTTTGGAACTTGCATTTCACAAATGACATGATCTCACCAAATAGGATTGAAACCCGTACTTTGGTGACAAATGTCAATCTTCGATTGTTTTCTTGTTATTATCAAGCTCAATCATCAAGATACGCGTGAAATTCATACCTTGATGATAATTTCATTTTTATGGATTGTATTTCTCAAATGAAACGACCTCATCAAAGTAGGAGTGAATTCTGGATTTGATGAAGAAGTTTATCTTGTTATATTTTGTTTTGTTAAAAATTCATCGTTTAAGATAGGAGTGATTCCCTTACTTAATGGTGAGTTATCTCGTCTTATTTCTGTAGACCCTCAGATCAACTTTTGATTGGTAGTTAGTGGCCATACTTGAGAGTACACCATCAAGTTAGGGGTGAAAAACCATACCTTGAAGACTATTCTCATTCTTGATCATCAACTTACCATGGTTGTAATCAAGTGACGAGACGCATGTAGTAACTTGAAGGGTGAAATAATGTTAGTGTTTCGACCTATCAAGCCAAAGCATGATCTCTGAATTGAAAGAGACGCGATCGTTTTAGGTTGATTTTGATCCTAACTTGGAACATTTAAATTCTTAAATTGATTCTTTTCCTTTATTCTCATGTTTTGACTCGATCTAGCTACACCAAACCATTTATTCCTTATTTATCAATTTTCATTGTGAGTTACCATCAAAAACCTGTTTACGTGATGGTAGTCTTCCTAACCAATCCTTGGTCAAGTAAAGATATATCTCTGATCGCGATGGTCGCTTCATCTCTCGTTTCTGGAAAAATCTCCAATCAGCTCTTGAAACTCAACTGAATCCTAGTACAGCATATCATCCGCAAACCGACGGTCAGACTGAAAGAACGATACAAACCCTCGAGGATCTGCTCCGGGCTTGTGTCACTGATTTCAGTGGATCGTGGGTGGGATTTTCATCTTCCATTGATTGAATCTCTTACGTAAACAGTACCAGACCACAGATGGCACCATTTGAGGCCTTGTATGGTCTGAAGTTGGTGAATCACATATTACTGGTCCGGAATTGATACAAGAAACAACAGACAAAATCATAAGATCCGTGATAACTTGATCGCTGCTAGAATCGTCTCAAAAGCATTATGCTGATAAAGACGTAAACCCATGGAATACAATGTCGGTGATCTCGTACTTCTTAAGGTATCACCTTGGAAGGTAGTGATTCGTTTTGAAAAAAAGGGAAACTAGCACCTCGTTATGTGATTTCATTCAAAGTACACGAGCGAATTGGGAAACTGGCCTACAAGCTTGAACTGCCCCAAGAGCACAGCAATGTACATCCGACGTTTCATGTTTCAAATCTCAAGAAATGTCTTGTCGATGAAAATCTCCACATTCCACTCGACAAGGTCCAGATTGATGAATCTATGCACTTTATGGAGAAACCTGTGGAAATTATGGATCGGGAAGTCAAACAACTCAAACATAGCCGATACTATTGCCAAAGACCGCTGGGAATCTAAACGTGACACAGAGTTCACTGGGAGCGTGAGGACCAATGAAGTCCCAGTGTCCTCGTCTTTTCGTTTCAGCCTCCTCGTGAACAAATTTCGGGACGAATTTCCTAAAGCAGGGGAGACTGTAACATCGCGTATTTGCGCTAAATAAAAGAACATTTATTTTGTACAATACGTTGTTTTAATTCCAATAATCACCATAATTATAATTATAATAATAATAAAACTAATAATAATAATAATGTTAATGATAGTAATAATTTATTATAATAATAATAATACAATGGGTTATATAAAAAAAATAAATAATAATATTATATATATATATAAAGAATATCATAATAATAATAATAAAATGCAGGGGGTATTGTTGTAAAACTTAAAAACTAAACCTTAAACCTAAACTATTAAAA